>JAMKCH010014014.1:0-86207 GCA_023653785.1 Ophioderma brevispina | reverse complement strand
CCAGCGCGTACATACTACAGCTCAGACGCGATGACCTTTTGACACTCCCTAAACAAGAGCTCTCCAAAACCGCAACGCGCAAGTCTCCGTGTCTCTGGCAGTGTGATTGACGTCAAGCGAGGATTTGAATAAAACATTTGGGAGGAGCAAACATGATTGACAGAGAAGTCACCGTGAGTGTTGAACTGATGGTTGTAGACACTTTCCTAACAGATTCCAACAGTCTCGGCGGGCGAGTGGTATTTTGAATTTTGTTAAATCAGTGGACAAGCTGGTTCGTATGAGAGCGTATGGGCGGCCATGGGGTCAAAAAGTTGGCAGCGCAGTATTAAAAGGACCGGTGCCCAAGGTTGCAGGGAGGGCCCAGCCTGATTTTTTTTAGGATTTTAGTTTTATTTGTTTTGTATATACATTGGATGCATCGTGTTGGTGAGTGCAATTTCAAAATAAATAAATAAATAAGTTTGATTTTATGTTAATTGAACCTACTGTGCCCTGAATCCGAGGACAGAGCCGAGACTGTGGGACAGTCTAGCTTCTTCGCTGCACTGACAAGATAAACATATTGAGGTGCTGGACTGGAGACAATGTCTGAAGGATGACTCTTTATCGAGTTGTTGAGGATCTGACTAAAGTGGATCTTGAAGAAAAAGCGATGGAAACAAGAAGTTGGAGACCTGTACGAGAAAGGAGTAAAGCTGCGTTTCATTGGAGGTATGTGGCGCGATCGAAGTGGTACCAAAGATCCTTCCCAGTTGGACACCAAGGGAGTCGCTTCCAAGAAATAACACGTTTCTAAATTGATTCGATATTTTTTTTGTACTGTATGATTATTGATTGCTGGATAAATACCTTTTCTAAATTCGATTATTTTTTTTGGAATTGTATTATTATTGATTGTTGGTTATTCTTTGTTTTAAATGAGACCACTGTTGTCGTCTTGTTATGTTTTGTGTGGGTCTGTAATATTTGTCTTGTCAGCCATTGCGCGTGTTAATGTAAAGGTGATGCAACGTTTCCTCAGGCCTTTGCTTTTTGTTACACCTCCTCCTTCTTGTCTTTTTAAATTATATTGTTTTTTAATATATATTATTATTGTTTTGATGGAAATAAATTGATTATGATTATTGATTATGATTATGTGTCGATCTGCTTCACATTTCATCTGTTTTTACTTACCCAAATCTTATCCCATTATTTATTTGTTTGTCTGCATAAATATCCTTATTGCTTCAGGGTTCCTTCATCTGAGCTTGATGCATAATTGTAGTGTTAACACATACTGTTTACCAAGCGTCTCCGAAAGGTGACTTAGTAGGGAAAAATACTTATGCATATCTCTTTGTTGAAGTGTGTTCGGAGGTCTCTGGACGTTGGTGGGTTAAAACATGGTTTTTGTGAGCGCTCTATTACTCCATCCCACTTCTCCTAGTCCGAGCATATTGCTGGAGTTTGCTTGTAGCTCCATATGTCTGAATGCATTTGAGCTTCGGTTGAGCCAGGTGACATTCTCGTCTCTGAGTGGAGTTTGACTGCTTTATCAGTTATAGCCTTCCCCTTTCCTAGGAATGCCCAATGATGACAGGCATTTGTTGAATGATGTAATTGTAGAAACTCCTGCTTCCTACCTCTATTGAATTAGTAATATACCATCCTCTGTTTTCACAGTCAAGCAAACACTATATCTTTGTATTTGCACTTCGTTTTGCATATAGATTGGATAGAGTTATCACTCCTACATAGGGACCGTCAGCTCACCGTCTTTGGTTTTGGTAAGAGAGAATGGTGACATCGGTCTCTTACCTGGCGCAGTGATTTCAAGAGGGAACACTATTTGTTTTTTTGTGTTTCCTCACCTCAGCAAGAGCCAGTTCATTGGCCTTTTCATAATGTTTGGGTTTGGCTCTGTCTTTGGCATTGTTAAGACTTCCTTTCGATAGGTTGTACCATCAGCGTGGCAAAAAGGCATTGTAGAGATGAAGTTCCGATTCTTTCTCAGGTGGCGATGAATTTTTTTTTTCTACTTTCCTTGTCCTGTACGGCGTACGTTCCCAGACCTGTGGTGATTGCTTTGATTTTTTGGTCCTGGCGCCAGTTGTATCTTCCCTTCCCGCTTTGTTATAGCTCGAACCATGAGGTGTGCACAAATGTGCAATGACATGATTACCACTTTAAAGAATTCCTAGATTGTCTTTTGCCCCAAAGCTTCATATTGGCAGGGGATGGAAGTTGATCATGAATTGGCGTTGATGTAGAAGACAGCAGCTTTGACGTCAGACATACAAGTTTCTTCCAGGAAGTGTGTCCGATCTGCATGACAGACTTCCCATTCACAACCACTGCCCTTGTTCCGCACATCCGTAAAGGGGGTAGACCCACGTGGTATTCCGCATCTACCATCTTCAGATGTAGATTCATAATTAAGTCTCTTGGTCAGGGAGAATAGTGGGATTACGTATCTTGCTCAGACCAAACACTTTTTCCAATCATCAGGATTCGAACTCAGAATTACACTGGTCTTTTGATCCGTTACGCCACACGTGTTCTCGCACCTTCATTCCTTGGCAAGTTCTTTCACGTAGCTTGATCGTCCGTCCGTACCTACCTCCTACATAGATAACATGGGCTTACGGGAAAATGCCTCGAGCAACCTCGTGCTATCATTTTGCATGTTTTTATATTTATTTTTTTGTGGTAGGTCATGGCTTTTTGTAAAATATGCTTTCGTACATTTTATTGGTTTGTTTTGTTTAGGCGCAAGGTAGATATGTGCGCTTTACCAATCCTATCATTATTACTATTGTTATTACGTTTCTTGGGTTTTCGCAATCTGCCCTGGACTACAAGTAGTTTTAGAGATAGGAAAAATTAATAAAATTTTGTTGTGTTATGTACAAACAGTAATGTAATAAAAATATTCGTGTAATGTAAGAAAAAACTAAACATAGTGTAAAAAATACGCGTTTGTAATAACATGAACATTTACTCTCGGCTTTCACCAGATTTTCCAAATAAATTCAACTTACTAGTAACTGGGACAAATGTACTGGATGTTTTGGTTTAGAGTTTTTTTTCATATACAATTTTGACAGAACCATGTTTTTTCCATACGAATTTCATGTAAATCGTGGGTGTCATTTTTTGAAATTTGTTTCTTTGGTGTTTTTATAAGGGGGAAAATATTGTACAGGGGTAAACATAAAAATGTTCAATTGTTTTAAATTTACAACCATTCTGTTTGGCTGCTCATCAGTGTTTTCCTCTAAAAAGGTATAGTTTGCCATATTTACAATCTATTTTTTAATACAATAGGCTTAAGAACGTTCAAGTCTTATTTATCGAAAGGTCCGATTTTGTTGAAACTGGTTTTAAATCGTTCATCTGGCAACTAATAAGAATGTATATGATCTTGTTTTTGTTTTACCTTTCCAAAGGAGACTTTTAGAGATATGCAGTGGTCTCCCATAGACCCCTGTGGACCACGACCATATTTGCCCTCTTTCATTATCAAAACGTCATTGACAATGCGACCTTTATATTTTTTGGCTTCTGTAACAGTAAGAAGAACACTTGCACCATTTTTAGAACAAACCGATGAATCTGAAATGTTACCCCCAGTTTGACCCTGACCCGTTTTAATCTTTTAACTCTTGTACTATAAAACTCTCATATGGGTCAGCTAGACCTTTTTCTGTAATCTTGAAAGGTACTGAACATGATGTTATCGTTAAAACCCCTTGCCCCCGTGATAATACTGCACCCCTGTATAAAACCTTGCCCCCTAGAATTCATCCATGAACACATTTAAAAAATGACACCCATGATTTTTGGAACCTCATTACAATTTTGATTTAGCAAACCTTGGGTTGCAAGATTGTATATGAAATTTTCACAAAATACGTCCACATGTCTATAACTGTTCACCTACGCCACCGGCCTTATCCCAGACGATGTACTCGCGTGTGCGCGTACCCTGTTAGTTTAAGGGAAAACAAGCTAATCATGCAGTTTTCGGATAAATTCATTCTACTACTTTCCCCCCGTACATAAGAGCGGCAGCCCAGAGGTTTTGTTCAACGAAACGAGATACCAAATATCTGACACGGGAAAATTCCTTAGGTAACGGGTAGTAAAAGTCTAGTAACAAAAGTCATCTTGGTCACATTCTTGGGGTACTTCCTTTCCAAATAGTTGGGAAATAGGCTAAAGGTTCATTTGTTTGTTCAAGCAAGGTCAGCCTTTTAAAATATTTTTAAAAAAAGGTTAATGATACTGATTCCAAATATGAAATGCTTTTGCACTTCGGCATCTTCTTGTTGTTATAAAGGGAGGGGTACAAAATTCCCAGTAGGATTCTATGGGGATGGGGACATTATACCCCTTCCTATTAAAGGGAACCAACCCTATGCAAAATAAAAAAGCATATTTTGAATCAGTATCATTAAATAATTTTTTTGATATTTTTTTCAAAGAAATAATGGATATTGCATACATTGACCTTTCTTGAATAAACAAATGACCTTTAGCCTATTTTCCCGTATATCTTGGAAAGGAGGCAACACACGCAAGTGACCCAATTGACTTTTTTACTCCTGGTTACATAAGGAATAATTTGAGCTATATTTTACTAGATTTAGAGCAGCTTAACATTTGGCCCCCATAGAAACTTTACCCCCTCTCTTGGGGCTATACGCAGCAGCAGGCAGACATTCAGATTTGCAAAAGTTATATTTTTCTCTGAATTTTCCCGTATTCTTTGATCAAAACCTTCTGGGCTGCCGGTCTACATGTCATCCAAGTAATAACATGACAAACTGTATGTATTCGCTTAACTTAGCAGGATGTTCTCAGTGTAGTTTAGCCATACCATTGACCGAGTGACCAGTGAGGTGTTTGTGACTGTTTATCGGACACAGCCGGCAGCTTTGCCAAATAGGTAAATCAATTCCCTAAAGTCGATCCTAGAAGGGCAAGCTGTTTTCCCATATCCATCCCACTCCAAACGCACTAGAGGGGTACCCAAGACAGCCCCCAAGTAAACCCCAACGAGTTACATCATAAACAAAGACGCCTTTGGCGAGTTTGAAGACCATTGTATAAGGTCAGGAAATACCTCGTCATGTGAGTGCAACAACGTCGTATCTGCATTTTCATGATTTTACAGGAGAAGCATTTTTGTGTTTCATTCTTTTGTGACTTTTCAAATGAAAATAATTCTTACACACGATAAAAATGTAGTTTTTTAAATATCTTATAAATATTTCATTTCCCACTTAAGTCAACTAATTAAGAAGTAATTGGCTAATTAAAATGGCGTAACTACACACATGATTTCCCGTGTCGTGCAACAAAGGCGTATCTACCAGTTACGACTTTGTTGCACGACACTGGAAATTCAATTTTGAGTGCAACAAAGTCGTATCTACACCTAATTAGGCCTAATTAGCCTAATAACTCTGCAATAAATTGAGCCTTATACTTGAAATATATGTTAAATTATGCATATTCATTTACTTTTGTAAATTAATTAAATACTGGCCGTAATATTGAGTGGAAAAAGGTCGTATGTACATGTTTTATATGTTTTAAAGGTTTTTTGTGCCGAAATTAGCATAAATTAGCATAAATTTGGTAAAAAATGAAATTGCTCTTTTCACAAAATATTTTAGGAGATTTTTTACTTATACACCTTTTTAAAAACCATCGCTTTACAAGAAATAAAATGTCGTATACTAGTTTTCCCGTGTCGTGCAACAAAGTCGTATCTACACCTAAATAGGCCTATTTAGCTTATTAACTCTGCAATAAATTGAGACTGTCACCTGAAATGTATATCAAATTAAACGTAATGATCTACTTTTTCATTTTATATAAATAACTCAATTTCGCCAAAAATGTCAGTTACGACTTTAATTGTTGCACTCACATGACGACCTACTGTTCCACCATCACTCCACCATTAAGTTAAAGGGAAACCCCTTGCTCTTTAACAAACCAAAAACAAAAACGCTCTTAGACCTCCTGGAAGACCTCCTCCAAGTAGAAAGAGCGGAAAGAGCGATGCGAGTACAGGATTAATGTGGAGAACAAGTAACTCCAGACCAATAAAACGGACAGTCGGACACACACAATGTAATTTCCCTTGGCCAATGATATCATACCAGCCAAGTAGTTATTCAATATTAAATCCATTTTAACATGGTTCATTACAACAAGTGTATCTTGGATGCCATATGCTTCCGGTGTGTGGTGGAATAAAATTATTCGAAAATTCGAGTATTTTCCCTTAAACCAACACTGTTAAAAATATTTCTGTAAATTTACGGAAACCTCTGGCAGCGAAATTTCCAGACGTTTTCAGTAAGTTTATAGAGGTTTCCGTAAAAAATAGAAGCTTTTGTCAATTTGTGGAACTTTTACAGCATTTTTACAGAAATTTGCCTCAGCGTATAGAATTATGCGTAATTTAAAAATACAGAAGTTCTGGAAAATTTGCTGCCAGAAATTTTCGTAAATTAACAAGTTCAATTTTTTTTGTATGATTTTTTTTTATCATATCATGGCGCTTAATATAAAAGTCCAAAATTCAAATTTAGGAAATATATTATCACATTGAAAGAGTTCAAGAGGCATTTCTTATACAATTTTTTATAGTGAATTTAAGAAAACATTTTCAATTACAGATTTTCTAACAGTGAAGGGGTGCGTGCGCACCTGAGTACACCACCGGATACGCCGGTGGGTGAAATTTTATTTACGTTGCTTGTAAATCATGTGAAAGTCTTGTTTGTACATAACGCATTAATTTTTATTATATTACGCGGTAATATTTTTTATTACACGGGAATTTTTTTATTACATTAGGAGTTGATATTTTTTATTACACAACACGGCAATTGTTATTACGCGTCAGTTGTTACATTACACGACATTATTACATAGCACGGCGGCAGCTCTGGCACGGCGGCGTAACAACCCCACAAAAGCGTGGTAGTCAGGCAGCAGTTGTCAGCTACTGCGATAATTTTGCCAACTTTGATTTTCACTTTCATGTATTCAAGGACATCACAAGGAATCGCTTTCAACTTGTTGCCGAATTTTCAGTGTCGTATTTCGTCACCTGGGGGCGCTTTTTCAAAATGGCCGCCAAAATCATAGAAAATCGAGTAAAAGCGTATTGTTTACCACAAATATCATCTAAAAGGCTTAGGTTTCTGCGTTATTTTGGCCAAGTGACCGTTAGAAATGCTTTAAAACCAAAACAGTGTTGTTCTGGAATGATAGAGGGCCTTTTTTCAAAATGGCCGCCAAAATCTTAGAGAATTCATTAAAAGCATATTGTTACCAAAAAATAACATCTAACAGGGTTGGGTTTCTGGATAATTTTGGCTAGGTGATCCTAGAAAATGTTTTCAAATAAAAACAGTGTTGTTCAGGAATAATTAATGGCGGGTTTGTTTCCAAAATGGCCGCCAAAATCATAGAAAATTAATTAAAAATTGTCCTAAAACATAGTATTGATCAAAATGCCATTTAATGAGTGGAGTTTTCTAGATTATTTTAGCCTACTGATTTCCTATAATATTTTAGGACCAAAAGTGCTATTCTTTACCATTACTAGAGGGCGCTTTTTCCTAAGATGGCTAACAAAGTAATTAGAAGATACCGAAAAAATATTTTAAAAGAACATCATTATGTGGACTTGTTTTTCGGGATTTTTACTCTAGTGAATTTTAAAGATGTTTTTACATCAGAAACAATACTATTTACAATCAATAGATTAACCTCTCCCCAAGATTTGTGGATTAGAGCACAATTTGGGTATATGCTTAACCTTGCTGGAAATTATTAATGGTATCTTTACTTCTATACACATATATGTATGCATGCAGGTATAACTGAGATCGAGCACTCAGATTCACTTTTATTCTGTCATATTTTCCATATAAAATGCCGCGCAATAATCCCCAATTAAAATCCTATGTTTATCTGCCTTGCCTGCACAAGTCATCGCAGATCGACGAGGAGACGCTTTTATTGATTGTTTGAAGCATTAGGCCTATGTTGTACACTCACCTACCGGGTGTGAAGTGTCCTTCCTCCACAGTATACCCCAACTCAGTACTCGATCACGTTTCACACTGTACTGACATTTAATGTGCAATATGCCCTATTCAGCATTAACTGCAAACGGGGATTTAGATGCATGCTCGTGGCAGCTCTATTGGATACCCCCGCCCATGCAGTTGACTCTCAATTGCATGGGCAAGCAGGCGCCCACAATTGATTCATACTAATTACATCGTCATACACAACCCTTGGATGGCCTCCTGGTGACCTTTTGACTTTGCTACCTCCGTGTGAAACCAATTAAATGAATTGGGTTTTTTTAATGGCTGCAGGGGAGGGGGATTTTCTTCTAACCAGAAAAAATTGTCCATATAAGTGGGAGTGGTGAAAGCAATTATTAAGCAAGACATTTTTTTGAAGAGCGGCACCAACCCATTTTTTCAAAAATTGAGATTTTTACAACGGTTGCCTAGTACTGGCTATAACCATACTGTGAAGGGTTAGCTAAAAAGTCTTGTCTCACAACGAGGAATTTGTGCATTAGAATAAGTATTATCGGATCCCCCGTAATAATTCAACGATGCTGTAAACGCCCTTCCAATGTGAAATAGCCGGGAATACCGCCTGTAACTTCTTACGCCTCATCCATTAGTTGTTTTATTGGTTCAGGCAAATCAGTTAGGGGTGATTCTTTCTCGAAGTGGCCACTATTTTCATCATGGACGGACATAAACGTGACTTCCACTCTGCCTTTTCCGTTATTTCAATCTTGGATCCAATTTCTATTACAAAATCGCTTAATTTGTAATAAATACACATTTTTTTAGCAATTCTCGTCGCGGTAATAGTTTCCTATCATATACAATCACCCGTACCTGGCCAAAATATCAATTTGACAATTGGGGGCGCTCTTCAAAATGTGCCATTTTGGCTTTAAGAGTATACAGACGGGACCATTTCCGTTTCATATACCATTTAATTTAAAAAGGTTATCGTTTATGTACCAATTAAAGGGTCATTCCTTCCATTTACCACTTAAAGGGTCAATTTCCCTAACTTCCTCATTTCCCAATTAAAGGGTCATTCATTTGTGTACAGAGTCGTTCACTATCTTTACCAATTAAGGGTCCCATTCCTTATTTAAAATTTACCATTAAGGGTCATTGATTTACCAGTAAGGGTACTTCCTTATTTACCAATTAAGGGTCATTCAGGCCATTTATAGCAACTAAAGGATCGTTCCTTTGTTTACAATTTAACGGTCTTCATTTTACATTACGGTCCCTTCCTTCATTTACATATATGTACCAATTACAGGGTCTTCAATTTTCCGATTAAGGTCATTCATTCATTTACCAAATTATGGCCTTCCCTTCATTTACCATCAGGTTATCCTTCATTTAACCAATTAAAGGTCATTCCTTCATTTGCCTATTACAGGGGATCATTACCTCCATTTATCAATTAGAGGGTCATTCCTTCATTTCCCAATTACAATAGGGTCTCCTTCATTTACCAACTTAAAGGGTCCTTCCTCATCCCACCCCTCCATTTACCAATTAAGGGTCATTCCTTCATTTATCAATTAAGGGTTATTCCTTTGCCAATACACGAATCCTACGGGGAAGCCTCGAAAGGCCCCTCTACGTACGCCGCCGCCAGTACTGGGGGCATCCCGGCCACCAAACCACTGACACAGTAACAGCCAAAAAAAAACAAAACCGGGCCACTGCCCGCAATATTGCTTCCCAACGAATATAAGCCCAATCATGATAATAAGAAGTTACAACCTACCTTTTTCAATTGTTAACAATTTTCACCGTTTTATTTCCCTGGATTTATGGAAGGATGTGTCAGGACTGCCTACTGATCAGGGCAAGTGTTCCTTGACTGTTTGTTTGTATAAATTGAAGGTTAATTCTCGCCCACTTTTGCGATGACCTGAAAATGACGCTTCTGGTTAGAATAGTTTAAAATTGGTAATAACAGAACACCGCGTGAGAAGAAATAATTTTCGTCAAAATTCAAACATCCGACAAATACCGTCACATTAAATGTTGATATATTCCTGTACGTGAAATTGAATAGTTCCTAAAGACCGATCGTATTTGAACGTGACATCTTCCTGGCGGTTTTTGGTGTTTTTTTTTTAGAAGGACCTTCCGTGCCCATGGTGATCGTTTCGGAACTGAACAAAATTAAGTCTCGTTTGTGCATGGAATGTGCTACTCCTGGACTATCAGTACACGTGAAAATTACCGGCGAGTCCAATTGGATTTAACTGAAATGGATCGATGATTGTTTCATTTGTGTCATTATAGCGAGTGAATTCGCACGCCGTTCGTTTCCATTTTGTAACTTTTTAATCGCTCATTTGTGTCAGCCAAGATTTACATTTTTTTTCCTGAGCCGTCCCATGGATGATATACCAATGGATAACAGTGAAAATATTTGTTGGTTTTTTGCCGTCATAACTGATCCACATTATCGCTTCTTCTTGGTGGTAACACGTACAACGTAACGCGGTGTCTAACGAGAAATGCAAAAGATGGCGGATGGTGAGTGCGCCGCCCACCGCGTAGGGGCGATAATAGCGCCGTCGGATTCGTAGTATTAAAAAGGGTTCTTCATTAACGAATTAAATGGTCATTCCATCATTTATGAATTAAAGGGTCATTCCATCATTTATCAATTAATGGCCATGCCATTGTTCCAAATTAAGGCTTATTAAAAGAGTAAAGCCTGCGGTTAGGCACTGCTTTGGATCCATGTAAACCGCGGTTAAAAACAACGGAACAAAATTTTTGCACTTCATTTTCATTAATACAATTTTTTGACCCTTCATTTTTCTTTTTGCTCTTGACCATTGACCTCACTGGTCTTTGAACCTCTTGGGGGATAAAAATGAGTGAGAATTACTTTACCGTTGTACATCCCAAATGCCCCACTCCGCAATTGTGTCCCCTTGTTTAAGTCGTATTTAAGTCCTATCTACTTCTTAGCCGAAAAGTATGACAGCTTTGGTAAAAAAATGTTTATCCACCACCTTGATAACATTAACATTCAGTCATAATTTTTCGTCAAGCTCTCGCTTTTACGCGTTAAAAAACCACTGCAACACTAATCATTATGATTTCCTTGGCTGCTTGCCCTCCCCTGAAGATACTTTACAGCAGCAGTCATTCGTGATTTTGTTGTTTTGAAGTGTATGGTTGGTTCTCTTGACTCCTCTTTTCTGTCATCTCAGTAGTCTGACCTGACTGCTGCTACAGTACGTGAGTGTCGTGAGTTATAATTGGGATTCACGGCCACAATCGTAGAATAGGGGCCTCATAACACATAACATTGTGAACTGATATGGATAATGTTGGCACACACTGCGCACTACGCATGTGTAGATTCATAGCAGTGTATATTTCTGTCCTGTAAATGCTTTGGACGCAAGAGACGCAAAGATAACCGAATAATTTCCACCCTTATTTGGTGGTAACGACCAAATTAATAGTAAAGCAGGCGGCTAGTCGGTCTTTACCCAGGGCCGTTGGCTAGATGGCCCTGGTGAGGTCCCCGGGGGCCTAGTCTACTAATAATTATCTAGTTGTTAACACAGGAGCATGCACAACAACTCCACACTTTCAATCATATCATAACAACTATCATGTCAATTTCGCTGGTCAACTGGTTGTGGCATAAATTACGGGTCATATCGTGATACAAAAAAAAAAAGCTCGTAAGCACAGGCCTGGCCTCTAGTCGAAACTTGTCTCAGTTGTCAAATGTATTGTGCACCTTCTCTTCCAACTCAGATCGTGCAAAGATCGCTGTGGCTTTCTATGGTTTGGCCGAGGCCTACCCTCCCTGCTGCCGTCACCTTCATTTTCCTTTTGGATTGTCCCGAAAAAGCCCGAGGTTATTTAAAAAAATTAGTTGATTCTGATGATGGCATGTTACATGTTGATATGGCACTGCCGTTTGTGGACAAAAATAGAGACCATATATCTGCAGGTGGTAACCAAACTGGGTTAGCCTAGCCTCAGGGCCTGCCCAAGCCAGCCTAGCCTAGTCCCTAGGATGCGGCTGTCAGGCCTCAGTTGGTTTTAATAAGGAACGTCATTAAGGGCAGCGGTTGCATGAAAGGCGCTTCAGCTCCGAGTCCGCTTCATTTGAACGGAATCCTCCTAACCCTCGAAACCACCCAAGGACTCATAAGTGGTCGGCTCCTTCATTTCACACGCTGCCCTTATGGTTTTCGTTAATAGTTTAATCGCCTAAGTTGAGATTATGATTACACCTGTCCCTAACCTGGGTCCTACATGCCTAAACTCACCAAGAACTGCTGGCCTTGTTTTGGTAGCCCTAAGTTATGACAATGGACATAAGAATAGGAGCCTTTAACTCTGTAAGTTACACTGTCATGACTGCAACAACTACAAAGTAACACAAAGGACAATAGAAAATAGCGAATCATTTTGCATTGCCATGTTTGCTTGGACAGGTTTTCGGGTTTCAAGATTCCGGTATGAGCAGAACATGCATGGCCAACCCTGACCCTGATTCCCATTCTGAAATCGCCACGCCCCAGCCAATATGTTTGTGGATGAGCCCTGCTTCATGGCTATATATGGTGAGAAGAACGATCGATTGCACCGCTGTGTTAAGACCCTGGTTAAGAAGATTAACACCCTTAAAGCACTGGTACAAGGGACGTTCCGAATTTAGAATTTATTTACGTCATTGATTGACATCGGCCCCTAGCAGCATTTTATTTACGTACATTGGTTTCATTATTCCAAGCTGATTTTTAAAACATCAGAACAGCATTATCATAGGTTATGTTAGAAAAAGTACATTAAAACTAAATTTCGAGAAAACAAAATTCCAACAGAATGGAGTATTATAAAATTTTTTCTTTGTTGAAACTATCGAGACTACAACATTAATTACAATTTTTAAAAAGGGCGAACCCCTGTTTGGTTCCCGTCTATTAAACGCCGTAGGAGTGAATGGTAAGAACGAAAAGGGGGGCCACATGAGGGGTCGGTTATTTTTTAAACTGTCAGACGATAGATTTTCAATAGCCTTCAATACGTGTATACGCATTTAGTCTATAAGAGCTTCGATTCGCGCTCGCTTATTACTAATGTTACGCAACACAAATTCCACAAAATGACAGTGAAGATCACGTTTTGCTGATGTATTTTGATAACAAATGTCCACATTTAGAAAGACCTTTGACAAGAAAGTGAACATTTTGTGTAAAGGATGTTTTCCAAAAGTCCAAAAAAGGCGACTTGTTAAGGGAGTTGGGTCACTTTTGATACTGAACGATCCCGGGAGGATAGCACAAATCAGGATCCCATGATGGATAAAGAGGTAAAGTATTAACTTTTGTAGCTTTGGGCCGTAACTTTTCGTACCAGTACGGGCCTCTTGTATATACTTGTGTAAACAATGCTAATTTAATAAGGCACCATATTGAGGAATTTTAGGTATTTTACTATGTCAGGTAAGTGATTGTAATCAAGACAAAATTGATGCAATTTATGTCTGCACATCGACGTGCACAATGTTTGTGTTCTCATTTGTGTTCTCTGTGGGGATAACAATTAAACATTCGCGCAATTGCCCATAGGAATATGAACAAGGTCCCCCGGCCCGTTTGCTGAAGTTAGTTTTTCATAAGTAGACCCATCAGATGCCATGTAATGAGGAAGGGAAAACTAGTACCGTGATACTCTCGCCAAGTATAGAACTGGGTGCGGATGCTAGTTATATTAGATAGGGAATGTTATAAAGAAAGGGCAAGAACTTTCTTAGCTTTCTGATTTATTACTGGCATCATATGGGGGATACAAGTCCCTGAAACTCTGAAATCTCCGAACGTTGACAGAATCTTTCGCAAAATGAGCTTGATGTGTGATCGAGGTATTAGGACTGTCCCGTCCCAAAAGGCCAGATAAATACACCTCTTTATGTACTTCATATAGATAAATAATTCTCGTCAGTGCGCTGTTTCACACTAGCCAAGGTCATGGTCTGGTAATTTAAAAGAATAATTCAGGTACTACATAAAAATGTGTGTCAAACTCGGCAATGCTGATACAACAATGCATGCCTATTTGCAGTTAGTTTATGGGGGAACGAAGGCCATTCATACAGGACTGTTGCAATTGCAAAACAGGACAAGCTTGCTCTATAGAGATAGGCTCGAGTCCGTCAAAGAAGACCCAATATATGGAAGGCTATTGTAGGTACTTTACTCCTGAGATTATTGTAACAACCTTGTAAAATATCGTTGCAAGAAGATGCGCGTATATAGGGGTTGGTTTGTGGTTCGCTCGTCATGACTGACAGCTCGTGACCTCAGGAGATGCATGCCAGAGATGACGATCTGCAGCAATTAGAAATCGCACAGTGTGTCCTGTAACCGCCTATGGTCGAACCACCGAGCTTTGGCCTGCATTCTCTTTTGCTTCAACCATTCCTGGCATAATACCTTCTCAAAGTGGTTCCACCACGCCTGTGAGAATTCCAAAATATCTTAGATTCTCGATGAGATCTTCTGTAACAAATATCCTGAAGAACACTGGAGTTTATCCTCTTCTCGATCCATGGGATGCGAAGTATACGCAGCCAAACACCATATCTCAAAGGCTTGCAATTATGTTTACGGGTTGCTTTGGTTGAGGGGTCCGTTGCTCACTTGCGTATGTTGCCATTGGAAATGCCAGATCTTGGACCTAGACGAGTTTTGGAAGTTCTAGTAATTACTCTGTAAGCCCCGATCTTGGATTAGATTGACCATGCTCAATCTTGCCATGCCAAAAATAAAAAAAAAAAACAAAAAACATCAAAACAACCCCACAGTGGGCCCCACAAAGGGGCCCAACAACCACTTCCTCCTTAGTAGTCAAGGATCCAAGAAAGTTGAGTTGATAGACAAACTCCACCGTCCTTCCCATCAACCAGTAAGGGCTCAATCCCTGCTTGCAGGACAAATAGCTTTTCAACCTAGTTATAGTTGTACTGTACATTGTGGTAAACACATATAGCTGAAATGTTGGCCCATCAATCATTCAGCAGAAAAAAAAATAAGAAGTATCCTCACAGATAAAGAACGCTTTGTTAAGAAAGCTTTCCGCCAAGATGTGCCTATTTCCAACCGGAGAGAAGGAGAAAAGGAGAGAGAGTAGAAGTGGCGATTTTCGATTTTTGATTGATGAAACCGGGTACCTGTTTACGATTCTCCACTTAAAAAAGCAAAACATAATGTTGGTTTATAAAGATGGCAAGACCCCATCACTGCAGGGCGGGGGGGGGGGGGGTGAGGGTTGAGAACATTTCTGAAGAACCGGGTTTTGCTGAAAAGATTCTTACTGCACATGTGCGCGCGAAGCGCGCTAAATTTTTGCAATTTAGAAGATGAATCGTTAATATGTACTTGTAATTAGAAAAAAATGCCGCGAGAAGCGCGCGGAAATTTACCATTTCTGAAACTATTATGTAAATCCAAGGAAAAATTTAACATTATTTAAAAAAAACATGAACAAGCATTCAACTTGGGGGGGTTGGGGGGGATGATCGTATTTACCATCCCCTTATCAAAATATTGGGGGGCGTATATATACCCCCCCCCCCACCCCGGGATTACCGCCATGGGATCACTGCACACTTTGCAGCACCAATACATAATTTTTGGATACAATATTTTTGATGGGGATCTGGTTATTGTTGCAAAAAATTAAACTCCAAAATGTTTATTAGTACATGTAATATTATATAAGGGTTTTGCCACAGGTCCTCGAATAGAAGCGTTCAGTGTAGTATTTTGTTCAGTATTTTGTTGTTGTTGAATTGGCAGTCATTTTAGAAAAAAGGGCCCTCAGTTATTCATGATGACACGTTTTATATGAAAACATTTCTAGAGATTACTTGGCTAAAATCATCCCAAAACAATCGTAGACGACAAGGTTTTATCGTAAAACATCCTGAACAACACGGGTTTTCTTTTAAAACATTTCTAGAGTTCACTTGCTAAATTATCCGGAAAAACGCGATCTATAAATGCATTTTGTAAGATATGCTTTTAAAGAATTTTCTAGTTTTGGCGCAATTTGAAAAAAAAAGCCCTCTATCATCCCTGAACACACTGTTTTGTTTTTAGAAACATTTATAGCAATCACTGACCAAATTATGCAGAACTTGCCATATTAGATGGTATTGTGGTAAACAATACGCTTTTATTCGATGTTATATGATTTTGGGCGGCCATTTTGAACGCGCCCAGGTGACGAAATGCGACACTGGAAATTCGGCTACAAGTTGAAAGCGATTCATTGTGATGTCCTTGAACACTGCGGAAAGTGAAAAATCAAAGTTGGCAAAATGATCTCTTAGGAGTGAGAACTATAGTGAACTGCTGCTGAATCTGGGCGCTTTGATGTGCATACACCCGACGTCCGTGAGTTCACATATTTCATATACTAGTTTCCCACACGGTTAACGGTGAGTGGGATTTTGGTATGCGCGGATTAATGACCAAATTCTGTGCCGACAAACGTGGCGTCACCCTACCTTTGCAAAATGGGGGGGGGGGGGGGGGAAGGGGTGCCAAGGCATTTTTGAGGGGTAATTTGGGTCCATTCTCCATAGACACTGACAAAGTCAGTTAATTTGGGTGGGGGGGCGGCGTGGGGGGGGCAAGGTTCCGTTCGGGGGGGGGGGGGCTCGCGCCCCCTGCCCCCCCCCCCCACCCGCTGGTTACGCCAAGGCGACAATGTTACTGGGAATGGCTAGCATCACGTTGACGCTTGAATGTTAATGAAAAAAAAAATATTGGAGCTCACAGGGAATGATTAATCTTAGATCTAAGTATTAAAATCACATAACAGTCATGTTCTCCAAATTAAACGCGTATTTTCTTGCACATGAGCAACTGTTCACACAATGCTTTACAGAAACAGCTTACTAATGAAAATAGATAGACTTCAACAGGGGCTCGTGTGGGGGGGATAGGGGGAGGGGGGGCGGGGCAACTCCATTTTGGAGGGTGAAGTGTATGTAAGGTTGTTAAGACCCCCAATTTTCAGCACCCCTGTCACCCAAAAGATCCATATGTTTGTCAAAATACCCGAGACCACGATCTTTAGAATTTTTTCAAAAAATGTCAACAAAGACCCCTTTTGAGAAAACCCCCTATTATGGGCAATTTCACTGTCTTTCACCCAAACCCTATATTTGGAGTTTGTCCTCTCAAAGAATGACCCGGTTTGGAAGCCGCCAGCCTTGACACCCATATCCATTTCATATGGCGAGTGCCCTCCCCGGGCCCAGCAAGCAACTTTTATTTATACAATAAACGTTGTAAATTATTATGGATCTGTCTGGTTACGCTTTATTGATTTGGATATGTGCAGTCACGAAAAGGATAATTTTATTCAAATGAAATACGTGGTCTAGCCTGTACAATTTTTTAAAAATTAGGACCTTTACAAAATTGCTCTTTGCAATGTTAATTAGTACAGAGGCTTCCTTTTAGATTTCTTTTTTAGAGTGTAGGTTGTTTAGAAATTGGGCTGAGCGTCTTAATTTAGACCGACAAGGATGCTGTACCCTCAAAAACCCATCAATTCAAATCATTCATCATTGGTTGGGGGATTGGTTCCTCGCCTTTTCCATTTTGGGCGGTGTCGCATGCCCTCTTGGCTGCTTCCTAGTGTTTCCCCTTCTTGGGTTGGGGAACAGTTTTCCGAAAATCGTTAAGTGTTCAGCAGGTTTTCCAATTTTTGTAGCCTGCTTCAAAGTGGTTCTACCAGCTTTATTAATGATTCACACGTCGATACAAATAATGTCATCCAAAAAGACTCAGAGGCATCAGTGGATCATTTCCCGCTCCCCAAACTAAAATCAAAATGCCTTTACAATTTTACCATGGCAAGAATTCATGATTAATCCACCTTATTTTAATTTCAAATCACGTCGCATGTCCCATGCTTCCACTAGCAAGTTCAACAAGTTCGATCAACTCAGGCAGAGTGCCTTGTTTATTGCCAAGTTTTTATCGTTTTTGCAATCTTAGTCCTCTAAGCATCAGGAAATTTTAGCCAATTTGTATCGAAGGGAACAAACGATACTTATTAAATCAACCTCCGTACAACTACCCTCTACACAAAATGCATGATAGCATTTCTGGAATGGTAGCTATAACCAGGTAGGTGACAATCAAGGATTACACAGGGATCCGAAAATTTTAAAATGATCCGATCATGTTGAAAAGTAAGCCACATCATTTGTCCAACCATAGAGATTCCAAAAAGGTATAGTTTGTACTATCTACAACCCAAAGTTTTGGAGTTAAGGTTAAAAACAGCAAAACAGGTCAAGAGGTTAAATTTCAGTTGTACAGGGGTCAATTTTTAAAGTTGCTCCAATTTGGTTAAAAAGTGGTGCAAATGATTGATGGAGCTCATTGGATTAAAATTAGTTTTGAGTGTTTTAAATGCTTATTTACCAAAGTAGGGCGAAAACATGACCAAGCCCCATTGAATACAATGGACGTAGACCTTTGTTGCCTCCTACATTGGTAACTAACTAAGCATTTAGACAGTCAACACTATTCCTTATTTTGCTTACCCCCTACCTGGCTATAGCTACCATTCCAGAAATGCTATCATGCATTTTTTGTGTAGGCCATGGTATACTGATGCTGCATAATAAGTGTCGTTTGTCCCCTTCAGGATACCGAAATTTTGCTCGGCTCATGGACTAATAATTTTGATCTGAGTTTTACAGAGGGAAATATTAAAACCACAAAGCAATTTAATCAAGCACAACTAGCACAACCACCATACATGACCACAATGTGTATTTGTGGTTTTTATAAGTAGACCAGTAGGATCCAATGCGCGCAACAGACCACCAGACTACTCTGTAGTCCAATTGTTTTTTTTTTTTTTACTTTTTTTCCAATTGTGTGTGTGTGGTTTTTTTCCCAGTAGGCCTATCGCAAAGAGAAATGATAAAAAAATAGCTGAGGGTAGAGGGCGCGATAACTACTAACCGTTGAGAATTTCACTTTATCATGCAGGTCAATTGAGGGCGCGATTACTACTCCCCATCACAGAAATCCTATAGCGCCGAAGGCGCTAGAAGGGCCCGTACCTGCGCGTTTTGAGCACGCAGTGAAGCACGACCCTTTCTTGGCATTTTCGAACCTGCGGTGTTGTTATTGTTAAGCGTCCCGCGATACGCTTAATCTTACGCACCGGGGCAACTCGTCGTGCGTGTAATTTTGAAATACGCGTTACTAAGCGTGTATAAATTATTAATTCAACGCATGAACAAAATAACACGAGTACGAGGTATGGATTGTACAGACTACAGTGAGTTTTGTTGTGACTCATGCCGACTTTTGCTTTATGAATTTTTAAGGCATACCTATTGCCAAAAGTAGGATTTTTCTTTTTCTGAAGCATCACCGGTCATATTTAAAGTTTTATAACCAGGTTTTTGATTAAGTTTGAAGGGGGGTAGACACTCAACTTTTTCAGGTATGCATGCGCGGCCCCGAAGTAGTGGCCTATGAACTTAAAATTTTTTTTTTTTTTTTTTTTTTTACCTGGCCAATTGCGAGGGGGGCGGTCACTGAACTCTCGCGATCACAAACCTTAGCGGGATCATAAAGGGAGGCATCTATTGAATGATTAATATTTCGTATAAAAAAGCCGGTATGTGTAAACAGTGCCCTCTCTACATGAAGGTCCCTGAGCGTATCTTTTTGTGGTATAATGCCATTATCATAAGGGATCTAGGCCTAATTAAGCTTAGTTACGGCGTGAATTGCGTCACGATATTAGAAATAGAAGAAAATGATAATAATAATAATAATGATAATACTGGGTTAATAAGATGGGACAGCACACAAAAATAAATTAACAAAAATGCAAAAATCGACTATGGCATAGTCTAGACCGTAAATAGACATAACTTCGTGATAAGAACATTCGCGACTAGGACTTACTGTCTTTTGCGCAATGAAACGAAACAGGGTCAGTGCACCTAATAGGATACACAATTATTACGCCACCAGACACCATTGTACACAACCGTATAAAGCGTTGCTATCAAATGAATGCATGCAGCCAAAGGGTTAATATAGATAGAGAGGCAAAAGTTACGTAATCTTTAGAAGAAATTCACCGTCCGCATGTTTTGCCGACCACAACGAAAACCTAGAATTCCAACAATAGAAAGCAATGGTGGCCTCCGCTTCTTCCACATTACTGTGGGTGCCGCTTATTGCATATACACTAATCAGGAGTGATACAAATTAATGTAGTGTTTAGGGTGGCCAGTTGTTAAAAAATAGTGGTACCGGGATCATTGGGCTCACATACTCTTTTTTCTCATAATGCAATCCGCGCTTAGGTGAAAAGAGTATTCATTGAGGCGGTTTATTAATCCAAGACGACTGATGGTCATTTCATTCGGTGTGTCCATGGGTAGGACAAATTTAACCACCCAATAGCCCCAACAGGCCAACAACTGATATTTTGGCGGATGTGTATCGAATTGAATTTGTGTGTAACACGCACCCCAAACTGATAATTATTCGGTGCATATCAAAATGTCAGCGCCCAGCAGGGAAACACGATTGGTTTTGAATGCGTTTACCCCCTTGGCACTGAGACGTTTCGTTTCGTTTTGTGGCTGCTCTTAACATTAATTTGCACGATTCAGAATCGACCGATAATGTAGGAAATACCTTTTCTCGGGTTTAATCTAACTGAACCACCATAAACAAAAATGAAGATGTTATGATCACAAATGCCATAAATTAAACACAAAATCAAAGAGAAAAATGCGGGACTATAGGCGTCTTTATGTAATATTGTACCCCAAAATAAAAAAATCAAAATGCAGTATTGATTAGCCACACTTAATACGAAACACAGAATTCAATACGGAAAGCCCATTCAGAATTCCTAATATCAAGTACTCTGTCAAAACAAATTGATATTGAAACCAAATGCATTCTTACCTGTTTGAATGCCTTTGGATCTGCGTTGCCCAAGACGGAGAAAGTGGTCACTATTTATTTAAGGTATAACAGACTTCTGCGCAATTATAGTAGACCTATATTTAAGAAATAAAGGGTGAGGCAGTATCCTTTATGGGCGAGTAAGTAATGTGTCCGAGGTCGGAAAAAATAAAGAAGGGACGAGGCGCAGGCCGAGTCCATATTTTAATTTTTCCGGCGAGGATACATACGAGCCATAAAAAATAATACTGCAACCCTTTAGTTTATTCTATTACTGGGACAACAGTGTGAATAATGAGGAAAATTGCATTCGTGACATTATATTGCAGAATAATGGGTAGTAGTAAACTGACCAATCAAATGCTGCATTTCAATAATGGGCAGAAGAAGACCAGAGGTAATAGAATGTGTTTTTTAAAGGATCTCTTTCAGCATAATCGGCAATGCAGATCAGAGGACAAGTTGTGCACTGAAAATTCTAATTTTTTCAAAGTGTCATTGCAGAAATCCCACGCACGTTTGAACTCAATAATTTGAGCTTACTTTCTTGTCAAATTTGGAACACAGAATTTTGCACCTTTCAAGGAAATATTCCATAATACATTTCGACAAAATGAAACTCAGAAAAGGTTAGTTTCTGAGACACTTGCCTAAAATCACTGGCGCAATGCATTTTATTTCAAGAAAAATGTGTTACTTTGTGTGTTTCTTGGATTAAAAAACATTGACCCAAAGCATACACTCTTAAAGGTGCAACGAGAGCCTTTCACATAACAAGTGTCCCTAAAAAAAATGTGGAAAATTAATTTTTGCACTAATGTCCAGCTTTCTATCAGAAAATGTCCCCATGTGAAATTAAGGATTAAGCTGAAAATTTTTCTTGGATACAAAATTGTGCCATTTCTAATTTAGTTATAGGAGCAAATACAAAAATTCAGCCTATGTTTTAATTGAAATTAAGCGAATGAAAAACGCCTTTCGCTTTACTTTGAAGGCAATTTACGTAACCAAAGACAAGGTAAGAAATCTATTGGGGGGGGGTATTATCTATATGAAATCACTAACATATGACACAATAGATGGGTGCCCCAAAAAAAATCTCTCGTTGCACCTTAAAAAATCACCTTTACCAGCTGTAAAATAGGACTTTCTCGATTCTAGTCAAATTTACATAGAAAGTAGTTGAAATGTGATTAAGGGATTCTGGTCAAATTGGAAGAAATTAAGTATATGTTAAAAAAATTGAAAATTGACATTCACATTAACACTTATGACGTTAGTCGGTTGAAAGTAATTAAATATTTTCAATTGTTGTATACAAAATATTTGACAAAGAATTTGGACCTAGAAAATCTAATTTTAGACTGGATTCAACTAGTAAGTCATATTTACTTGGTCCTGGTATCTAGTCAATTTGACCAGATCATTTTAAGAGTGTAAGTACGGCATAAAGCCTATAAAACCCATTCCACACTATATATTCATACAGATTCTTTTGATTCAGAAATTACATGGAGTAAAAGTAATAAAAACTATTCGTTATACGAATTTTGTTTTATTGCAAATTTACACTCCCAAAAACGGCTAAGGAAGTTTACACTTTCTAAACATATTCCTGCTATCACCTTGTAAGCATATCCATACTGAATGTCATGTGTTAAATTACTAAGATAACAAAAAAGAGTGTCTCAGCTTCCCGCGCGCATAGCTTTTAAAATTAGATTTAGCTCGAAGCTCTAAACGTCGGCGATTTTTACCCTTTTTTGTTAAATTTTAAAGGATTTTTGTTTATTTAGGCGATACTCGGTACTTTTTCTTAACACGAAGTGCGTCTCAAGATTTGGGAACCAGCGATACCTAAACAAAACTAGTCGCAATATAATCAGTCTTCCACAGAGGATGAGTTCGTATTCCCTGTACTGTGTGTTGTACGTTCATCACAGCAGCCAGGAAAGTCCCGCTGTGCATGGATTACACCAACATCAGGTCACGCACTGCTGCCATTTCAAAACACGGACATTTACTTCGCATTTCCCAAGAAAAATCGATGACCGTGTAGGAATTTTTTGGTCTAAAATGGTTCCTTTTATACCACCCGAAACCGTTCAACAGAAAAACTTCTAACCGGTCACATAATTTTTGTTTTAAAACCTTAAAATTAAACCCGAATATCAAATTTCCACAGACGCCTACTAAAGTCTGTTGAAGAGACTCTTATTTGAACAATGACACTCATAACAATAGCTCAGCGGGATGTTGTCGGCTGCTAAGTACGTTCATAGAAAGGCTGTGATTAGACTAGCACAACAACAACAACAAGCTCTTGATGTTTTTGTGGAGTTTGAGTAGTGATACAAATATTTTGTAGATTGATCGATGGACCTGGTGACAACACTTTTTTCCTTCCTGCCATCTTTTTCGTCATTGCCGACCAGACACTGGTTGGTATCACTGACCTCTACGTAATAGATAAAGGATGAGAAGCACACCGTTATGAAAAATAATGGTGTTTTGATAAGGTCTGGTGAGCCTGTTAGACTCCGACCTAGCGGCGAGCCTTTAGGCGAGCCGCTAGGTCGGAGTCTAACAGGCAAGCCAGACCTTATCAAAATTCTATTATTTTTCATAACGGTGTGTTTTTGAATTCTTTATCTTGCATATACGTCGTGACAAGAACGAAAATCGCTTTTATATAATTATTCAGTAAAATTGAGAATATATTTTTTTTTTTAATATCTTGAAGCAGCGTTACGTTTTTTCTTAATTAAAAACACCAATTGTGTTGTTATGTTCATTTGTGCAGGAGTGTAACACCAAGGTCTAGTCGATAATAGGTTACTCTTCTGGAGATATAATCTTATTGTCTAGGAAAGCCTGATCTGCTTTAGAAATGGTCCCATCCGTTGAGATGATTATCCTATTGACTGGTTAAGCCATGTTTAATGGTTATTAAGTAGGCAGGTTGGGATATTTAAGTAGGTTCGGTTCAAATAACCCTTTCACACGTATATGTGACCCAGGATTCTGACACCACGAATTAAGATCCTCTGGATACAGAGTTATCCGCGGTGGTGCCACTACCGAATGCTTGTCACGCAGGTTAGTGCGTAAGAAGTTTTAGCTACGAGATATCTATATAGGCAATCTTAAATAGGATATGTCTTACGGCTATCACTGGCACTCGATTGCGCATAAAGAAAACAAAGGCAGAAATTACCATCTCTTTTTTACGTTTCTCACAATTTATTTTTTAATCCCGTATTCATTGATCGGGGCATACGGTATAGCAAATAATTGTTCAATTGTTCCCATTTTAAAAGTAAAGCAATGTTTAAATGGTCTTTTTGAAGATTTTCATGACTTGAATCAAAGCTGGCTGATTCGTTGTCCGATATACATGTATTATCTAACCAGCAGATGGTAATTCGACCATCACAATAAAGGCTTTTGTATTGAGTCACTGAAGCTTTCCATGACTTTGAATCAATTATATTGGCCGATTCCGTTGTTGTCGATAACATTGTATTATCTAACCAGCCGATGGTAATTCGACAATCACAATAAGCTTTTGTATTGAGTCACATGTTTTTTATCGTTTATTTAATCAATAAAGGAGCAAATGTTTCGATGTCCCTTTAAAATAGTTTAAAGAAGAAATTTTGCATAACTTTAAATTCACGACGTTGGCCTAAATCGTAACGACAAATAAGCTAACAAGTAAATGGCAATCGTGTTCACAATTAGCTTTTAGATTGAGTTCTTTCACTATTGTTTATTTTTCATTTGGTACTACCTGAGGCCGAAGTGTTTCTAGAAATTTTCCTGTGTTTCAAGTGTCCTTATTGGTTTTAACTAAGAATATTCATCAGACCGTTATTTTTCGCCGGAAGTGTCGGAGAGCATTTCGACAAAAATAAAACGGTGGGATGAATATTCATAGGTTTAAATAACGGTTTCTGACCGCTTTCGTAATATAATGGAAAGTTGAACAAAAGAGAAAACCAGTGATAATGCTGAAAAGAAAAAGGGCTAGACGTATATAGACCGTATTCAATATGAACCGTCAGCCACACAGACATGTGGTGGACAAGATGCATACATTTTCAAGGGACAACAATACATTAAAAGGTCAATGGACTGCTTTTAAACAACTTATAAAACCACCACAAAATGGTTTAATCATAGAGATTGGTATCAACGTAAAATTGGCATGAAAGCAGTATTTGAGAAACCGTATATGATAAAATTGGGCATAATATCATGCGTTTGGAAAAGCCTTTCCAAAGGAAATTCCAAAACGAACGTGATTATCGCGTGGCAGCGATGACCCGCGTATGACGTCCAAAGTAAACAAATACGCAATACGCGTCATGATCGTAATCGTGGAACGGACGTGCGCGGGGCCAGTTTTTTTATGCATAGTACACAGTTGGACTTCTCGCGTATATGGTGTAGTGTTGTATCATATGGCATAATTTTTCTTGATTGGTGCCTTAAAATTACGTTAATTAAGAATGCGCTTTTGTATTGTCGACGGCGGAAACCAGAGGCTACCGTACCGACAAAAGGAGAATCAGAACAGAAACAGCTTTATTCAAGTTCCCGACAAAGAAACCGACAATGAGAGGTACCTGAAGTGGGTTTTGTTCGTCCGCTTAATAACAAGACAAGACTTCGTCGCCCCAGGGGTTTCACACAGTAACTTATCCAGTAAATTTGAATGATTTAATAAGTTTAAATACTTGATATAGGCCTATAATAGCTATAGATCACCACAAGGTTTTTTCGTCGTCATGCATATGTCATGAATCGTGCATCGTGGCCTATTGGTTTCTGCTGTTATTGCCACGACACTGTGTGTGTCGGTGTCACGATGGTTGTGAGCTTTGTTTACAACTGGTTACTCTGACGTCATTAACGGGGTCAAATGCAACTCAAGCATCTTGATACGCGTTCGCGAAAACAGGAGAAAGGCCATGTCAGGTTTGGAATATCTTTATCCTTGAAATTGAACACTTTCCCGATGTTCACTTTTAAAAATCTGTGTTGCGATAGGATCAGGATACTGGTGGGTTGTTACGAAAAATTGTAAGAAAAGAGAAATTAGAAATGTTCTAATCGGCCGTGTCCATGCGGACTTTAAGTGTCAAACGATCCATGTTTAGCGATTGCACGGGATCATTGACAGGTGAAGTATTGTATGGAATGCGTCTATCTTGTCACCAAACATGGTTGGCTATCGAATACGGTCTATACAGGATTCAGCGGGTCTGAGTCGACGAGTGTCACACGGGACAGTGCCTTTTCTACCGTGGCAAATATGGCGGGAAACAATGCATTGCACATGTCAAAGTTTAAAAGGAATTGTGTATAAACAATTAGAACATCGGTGTGGAATATGTGCCCCAGCAGGTGCTAGCATTAAAAAAAACATAGGTCCAACAGGTTTTTGTAGCAAAAAAAAAAACACAATTAAAGCCCAAAGATGAGAACAACCTTTTTCCTAACACATTCAATTTCTGATGAAACTATCTTCGTATACTCTAAAACATACCTTTTCTACACATCCCCTGTATCATTCTTGAACACCCAATTAAAACAGTGTGTCACTTTTCGCTGCTTCGCAGCAATTATTTTTTTTTTTTTTTTTGCTGGAACAAGTACAAAAGTGTAAATAAGTATAACTTTTAAAGCTACACGCTAAAAAAAATTGATGTTGCCCACAAAGGATTGACTCATAGTAAATTTGTGGTTCTAATTAACAACCTAAGATGCCATTCAATATTCATGTCATTGAAACACTTATTCAATACATATCAAGATCGGTAAACGCATGGATCGAGGAAAATGTGTAGTAAACGAGAACGAAAGTACTGTGGGGTATGTACGTGCGTGGGAGTGGTTCCACCTCAAAGTTTGAAAGTGCCGGGTGTGGCCAGTGACTCAAAATTAGGGGTCAAATTCGGAGAGATTGATTTTACTTCAAAAGAGTGGCCAAATTACCATGCAAAATATTAACAAGACCATGTTTGAAGACTAAAATATCAAGGAATTGATGAAAATATTTCAATTTTAAAGAATTTGATAATTCCTTGAAAACTGTGTCCAAAACGGGTCATATTCGGTGATAATTTCTAGTTATTTAAAAGAGGTCATTGAGTTACAGTCAAATACACAAAACACATACAAACACAACCCTAACACACACCACTAGAAAAAACGTCGCCATGGGGGGGTGTTGGGGGGGTGGAACACCCCCCCCCCCCCAGCGATCCTAAAAAGAGAAGAAGAAAAGGGAAGAGAGAGAGAAGGAAAAGAGAAAGAGAATAAGAAAGAGGGAAAGAGAAAGAAAAGAAAGAGAGAAAGGGGAAGTAAGACTGAAACAAAAGGAGAACGTCATCAGAACGCATAAGATTAAACTCCAGACTTACATTAAGTCCAACTATCAACATTATTTGCTTCCCCCTCAAGCCAATTATTTTTGTTCCCAAGCCTTAACCACGGTAATCATGAATTGTAAATGTGCCAACAGTACGTGTGATCAAAATGTGTAAAATAATTTGAGAAACACGAGGGGAGCCATGGTCCATTCCCCAAGTTTGGTCAACCAGTATAAGGGGAATTTTCAGTCGGGGAGCTGAAGTGGTCCATAAAAAAATTGGTAGGACAATCGATTCCCTAGCCCACCAGCACCATAACTGTCTAGGTCTATTGGCTGTCATTTGAATTAAATTAACTTATACTTAAAACCTTCAAAATACCTTTCTTATGGCTCACATCCAAGAGCTTCCGGGGGCTTCGCCCCCTGGACTCCGGCAGGGGCTCTGCTCAGGCACCCTCGTTAAAAAGAACAATTGGCGCTAGCTATACGTGTAGAGTTCCCCTTCGGCGGTCCAAGCTTATAGTTATACTCCCGTCTCAGTGAGCAAATTTCGAAACCAGTCTTTTCTTTGAATTGGTTTACAGTTACCCCCAAAAGTGTAACTTGAATGTTCTGAATAGCTGAAATCAAGAGCTTCCGGGGGCTTCGCCCCCTGTACCCCCAACAAGGGTTCTGCTCCTGCACCACACCCATTAAGACATTGGCGCTCGCTATATGCAATTCTCTATGGCAGTACAAGCTAATACAATGTTTAAACTGTCCGTCTCAGGAGCAAAGTTAGAACCCAGTCTTTACTGGGTCTTTACTTTGAATGGTTTACTATTTAATCCCTCAACATGGTAAATTTGGGGAAGGTTCTGATAGCTCAATCCAAGAGCTTCCGGGGGCTCCGCCCTGACTGCCCGGCATGGCTCTGCCCCTGCAACCCCGCCAGGGGCCCTAAAGTGGGCACCTGTACCCACCCGTTCATGGTTTTCCGGTTTGCGCCCGTTTGTGTCAAGGCACTCGTTGTGCAGTTCAAAACGATCAAGAAAAATGGTCTGTAAGAGCATCTCCTTAGGACAATTTCACGGCCCTTAAGTTGGGCCCGAACCGGCGCCGTGTAGTTTTTTATTGTTTTATTCGCTCACTCTACGCTCCAAGCCTCTTACTGCAGTAATAACATTTCTTCACTTTCAAACACCCCCCTTACAACATGTCCTCACGCGAACGGCCCCGGAAAAGCGACCGAGGCTAATGGGGGCAGAGGTAGTGTAAAGCAGTCATGTGTCCAATCACCCCTGTCACCAATGTTCAGTAAAGTTAACCCTCCCGGGACACACAGAAAAAGCGAACATAAGGGTAGCGGTTGTGAACAGATACCAATGGAGAGATTCGTATGGGCCTTGGCATATAAGTCTTAGTTCTTAAGGCACAACTACTCTATATGCAACAATAGAATCAAAAAAGAATATGAAATAAGTCTATAAAGATTGACATCCCAGGAACATTTGAAGAAAAACAATACTCTAATAATAAATAAAAAAACTCAAGGAGTTAGTGCCTCAAAGGGTGAAAAGAAAATTCCCCGATATATTTCTGGTGCATAAACCCGAGTAGTTCAATGCAGAAGTCATAGATCATTATGTCTATTAGGGTTGCCGTCTTGTATGATTACTTATACCAAAATTTACTTTTGAACAAAAACAAACTTCATACAGCCCATTGATGCACTAAACCCTCGATTTATACAAGAAAGACATTCAAGTTCATTTCCTAAAGCTTTTCGGTTTATTAAAATATAAAACGTGTGAGAAGAATAAGAATTACTTAAGTCTAAAATTTGTCAAAGGAAAATGTTACTTCACACATTTTTAATCAGAAATGAAAATATGAAACGTGTTTTATCTAAAGGTTGTGAAAATTACAATGTTGTATGTTGTTTTTAATTTTATGTGAAAGATGAGTTGGAAACGGAAAGGTGTATGACCTTTGGAAAGGTTTATGATAGAGAACCATGTGTCTTAGGACTATTATTTTTAGAAACTTAAGTACTTCTTATTTATACACTCTTCAAATAATTTGCTCAAAGTCCCTATTGCGTATTTCTCAAGCATTAACAATAGAATTTGAAAACAGTATAAGTTTATTGGGTCAATTTGATAACTAATCAATCGGGTAACAACATAAAAGAAGGTATAAAAGATGAAGATTCCGACTATTGAAGAGTCGATTGGTTTCAAAAATAGTATCATTGTTTTATTTTTACAGCGGGGACTTCCTACAGAAATTCCTCTTTGAATTCATTATATTTGCAGCAAATGGGTCTTCAACTTCGAACGAAATTCGGGGGCTATTTTGTCTACCTTGGAAGAAATCACTAAGAGTGGCTTTGACAAGTACCGGCCAAAGATATTGGTAGATTTTTCTAGTTTATTTGATGTGTACTCTACTTATTTAAGAATTTGCTCTCGAAGTCAAAACTGGGTTCGGGTTTTTGCGAAGTAAATTAAACAT
Organism: Ophioderma brevispina; assembly: GCA_023653785.1. Classification (NCBI taxonomy): domain Eukaryota; kingdom Metazoa; phylum Echinodermata; class Ophiuroidea; order Amphilepidida; family Ophiodermatidae; genus Ophioderma; species Ophioderma brevispina. Next base: position 56,220 of record JAMKCH010014014.1, on the reverse strand, counting down.
GTAAGATTGGAACACTGTGAGCGAGGCATAATTGGGAAGGCATGGTAAGATATCTGCGGTTTCTGAGTAAGTATGTTGTTTTCCAAGTTTACAGCAGAACTACAGAAACTTTCATTTTACAATTACAGGGCTATCATGCAGCGAAAGATTGCAGAGTTCCCACTTTACCACCTAATATAAAAATGGCCTACTCAAATAATTTGAGCAATTTAAATTTAGAATAAGAGGTGTCATGGCTTTTACCCGGACGAGTGCGCAGAGTTCTTAGCCAACTTATTTTAATGGGAATGAATGCAACCACCACGACGATTTGAACCAGGGCCGTACGCAGGATTTATTTGGGGGGCAGGATCTTTGAAAAAGTGGACCTTTTTTCGAAAAAGTTGACTTTTTTTGGGAAAGTGCACAACCCCCTTTGAAATGGTCTTTTTTTCGGACTTTTTGAACATTTTTTATTCACCGAAAAGTGGAATTCTTGTCAAAAATTCTCTTGATTTTGGACCGTTTATCTAAAATTCAGCCAAAAGAAAAAAAAAAAAAAAAAAGGACCTTTTACTTTTGTGGAGTTTGGGGGGGGGGGGTACGGGGACCTGAGTGTGAACGGTTTTGGAGGATTTGGTTTGTACTTGCACTCCACATTTTCGGTGGCGGAACCTTATTCTAGCACATCATTCGTTTCTTCTCTCATAATTTCACGGTTGTCCGGCATATAAAACAAGTTTCTGATTTATATAAATAATCAACATTTGCAAAAATATAACAAGTGGATTTTGCAATAGATAAAACACGTTTTTATGACATAATATGCAACGCATATATAAATGGATGGTATTTTACAAATATGGTCTGCGTCGTTTTAGAAAAATGCTTACAAACACATTTTCGGAGATGATTATGGTAAACCGTATACCTGTTTTTGCGGAGTCAAAGATGGAGGGGAATAATCTCATAGCCGTCTGCTTTTAACTGAGTGCAGTAGTTTGTATCATTCAAAGTAAAGAAACAGGCAACATTTGATGGTATAATGCTTTAAAAATATATCCAAACAAATGACAGTATCTTTTGCGTTAAATAACTAATAATAACAATCTTATTCCTTTTTATATGGATTATCTAAAAGCATGGGCACTGTCTTGCCATACACGGATTTGCGTGTTTTGTCGTGGCGGTCGGTAGATAGGGTTTGTTTGCTTGAAAAAAAGAATAAGAGCGAAAAAATAAATTATGGATATTTAACAGATAAATAAAGAACCGGACATATAATCTAATAACCTGAATACCTAGGCATTGCTTGTTTTTGTATAAATTTGCAGTATGACTAAATCTAGTATTTTGATCTTAACGGTCAAATCAACTATCCAGCATTCATTTGTTCCATATTTGACATTTATTGAGTGGATGGAAAAAAGGGAAACTGATTAAAGAGCAAGAAAAAAAAAAACCAACATTAGTATTTATGGAATTTTTCCAACTTGAAACACATCGGAAACGTCGTCTCTAATCCCTTATAAACACGCGCTCCTTCAAATGAAGCTTGGTACTAAAAGGGAATATTTAAAAATGAAATGATTGTTTCTGGTGATGTGCTGCATAAGAAAACGCTTGACTTAAGAAAAAACACAAAAGTAACGAAAAATACAAACAAAAGAGTGAAAAGCAAGTATGGCTATTTCATGGCCTACTTACTACGTCACATTGGCTCGATTTTTCTCCTCTCAAATTTCAGCCATCTTTCTTGTCTAAATACCATATATACAGTCTGAGTAGTAAAAACTATAGTAGACCAATAACCAGAACTGCCACGATGATTCCTCGAGCTACGTGGACAAGATTCACGCCTACTCCACCTCGACGTGGGACACTCTGAAAATAGTGAACAATTGTTAAAAAACTTTCCTACTTGAACGTGAAAAAAAACCCACCCGATCTTTTAAGAGCCAATCGAGATTGCGAATTAGACTTTTTTTGTTGTCAGTAATAAAATAGTCATCTGGAAACTATAAGATAGTTACCTAAAATGACTTAATCCAGGTAAGAGATGAACTCGATTTTCGTGTTCTGCAGTAAACATTTATGCACAGTTATAACAGCGCGTGTATAACAAAATTTCCGGATCCGGCTTTTATAACAAAGTTGTAGAGGTTCTAAATGAAAGGACTTATTTGAAGCTTAGTTATTTCCACAGTGATTAGTATAGGGACAAGCATGAAGTATATGCCAAAAAACACGATTCGTTAGAAAATTGAGTGGCCTCATCGGAAAATTCTGAGTAAGCCTTTAATTGAATAGCGGACTTAATAGCTGCATTTTATGGATATACTGGTACTTGAAGACCGTACACACTTCCGTAATTGTCACATCTTGCCGTCTGATGCGGGGTTTATTGGGTTTAGGGGACAGCCACGTCCCTATTATTAGCCTGTTTACTCAAGACCACAACAAAAAACGCTTTTAAGAAATATTAGGACATGTGATTCAAGAAATCTAGGATAAATCTGTCAAAATATTGATGTGTTCCCCAACGGTGTATTTTATTACTGAAAACGGACAAAATGGGAAAAAACTAAAGTTGCATTCGAATATAACCACAGGATAAAAAAATAACTAAGGAAACAAATAAAATTTACCTGGTTTACTTTGAACATATACTAAAACTGTGCCATTGGACCATGTATAGTACGCATATTTCACTGTACAGTTGTCTGGTAATAATGTTTCACACACCGTTTCATTATCTGCAAGAAAGTATACATGTGTAAATTATTATTTTTAAGATTACGTCGTAATGTGCACAAACCAAGCACGGCATGCTTTGTATACTAAGAAAACGACATAAAACCGTTTAACAGTTTAATTTCAAATTTTCATGTGGCAAAAAGTAACATTACCACGTGTCACGACGTTTACAGAGGTACTTATGCAGCCAGTGTAGCAGAGAGGTCCAAAAATCAAACAAAATAACCTAGTACACTCTAGTTACCTTGAAATAACATCAAACACGCGGTAAACAGAATCCCTGTTATATCCTCACATGAAATGTGAGAATCTTAAAAGCTGTTTATGAATGTGGCATAAAAATCATTTAAACAACAACTTATAGGAACAATCAGCGATAATGCGAGAAAATTGTGGAAATGTATTGTACACTGTTAAAAAAAATTTCCGTAAATTTACGGGAAATTTCTGGCAGCAGTATTTCCAGTCAGTTTGAGGGTTAAATTTACAAGAAATTTCTGCATTAACGGGAAATTTCACAGTAATTTTACAGAAATTTGTCTCATATTATGGAAAAAAGGTGTATTTAACACAGTTTTCCGTAATTTAAAATTACGGAACCAAAAAAAAAAAAAAAAAAGTCCGGAAATATTGCTGCCAGAAATTTTTGAAAAATTTCCGTAAATTAACATTTTTTATGTTTTTTGTTTTTTATTTTTATGTTTTGTAGAACAGATTTTCCGGGAAAGAGTTACGGAAAATCTTGGTTTCTTAAATGTAGGAAAATTTTTAACAGTGTATATAAGGTCCCCGGTTCGACCCGCGGGAGGGTCACTTGCTAGGATCTAATCCTACTCTCCCCGTGGTTCATATGGACTTGGGCAAATGAACCATGAAAATATCCCGTCATTCGGAGGGCACGTTAAGCCGTCGCTCCCATGTACAGAGAGCTATACCTGTCCCAAGCCGTTCCACTCAGTTTCGAGGGATACCCCTATTAGAATGGCTAATCACTGCTGGGTATACCTCTCAGAGGTTCCGGTCCTCTGATTTGTAAAAACCACCAATTTAAAAATAATGAAGTATTTGAGAAATCTTGTCATACTGTCTCCCACAAATTGACATACAAAATGTAAACAGCTCTCTGTGGTACACACCAGTGCAAAATAAACAAAGAAAAATATGTACAGTTTGAGGTTAAACTGTACAGGTCATGGTGTACAATATCAGACTTCAAAATAAGAGACATTTGCAGGCAAAGTTTTTTAAATCTCATATCGGACTATTTATAGCACCAGCAGAAAGTTTAGAATTGGATAACATGTTCTGTTTTGTCTTAAATACACGGATTTCAAGCCAACCACTTGCAGGCTATGTTTACACATCCACGTCATTAACAAATATACCAATACATATATTTGTAAGACTTTTAGATGTTAGCAAATTGCTGTTTATTCCTTTAAACTGTCTGGTAACTCTTCTCAATAGACTTACATACAACAATTTGTTCTACTGTAGCGATGGTCACTGCGCATTGATCACATTCCTCAGCCGTTAACCTGCCTTGCTTAAAAACTTTACAAAGAACACACTCTCGATATATACCACAGTCTCCAACACAAATCTGAAATAAGAAAACAGTAACTTGCATATAACCTGTTTCAGAAGTTTTTGATTTCTAATTGGAAGAGACTTCGAAATTCAGAAAATGCCCATGTGAAGATATTACCAACTTTTCTTAATCCTAAACCAAGAGCATTTTAAAGACCTTGAATAATATTGCACCAGCATGTGTTACGTTTCCAGGATCGCGGAGCGTAACGGAAAATCTCTACGCACGGAATATAATTGAAAGCAAAACATGCACAAACAACTTTTACAGTTACTTAAACATTATTTTATTTTTGCACAACTCGTCGGGTGAATCTTACAGATATTCTTATCAATTTCACAGTACCAGTTCAACATACAAACCCTAAACGAGAGCTTGATGACAAAAGGAGTCTATCATCATTACGAACCTACCTTTGATTAGAACCTTTTGTAGAATCTTATACGAGAGCCGGTAATTTCGTAAAATTAGACGACTACCATACACAGATCTACAGTGGAACGTCGTGCCCTACTTGCATCACCAAGCTGGGAGCTCAGAATAAGGGCCATTCTTCGGGAAGTCACACACGTGCCCGAATTTCATTTGCCTCCCATACCAATCTAGCGAAAGTGAAAACATTATTTTGGTTAGGTTTGGGCAAAACCTAAAGGAAAACATTGTTTCCACTTGCGCTGATAGGTTGGGTTGTTTTGTCCTGGCGGCAAATGAAATCGGTCACGTGTGTGACTTCCCGAAGAATGGCCCATAAAAAGGCTTTATATCAATCTAGAGACGAATATGCTCCGGAAATTGACAAGGATGGACCGTTGCGTCTTTCAAAATTAGGTAAACGTTTCATATAGATGTCCCCCCGGGGATGTCCCAAGGATGTAAATGAGGTACTACAATTGGTTCTGTCATGCGTTGTATGATGTTGTGCAGTAGCGCCTTACTAACGGCAATACCTCATTTGCATCCTTGGGACTTCCAAATGAAACGACTACAAAAATTACGTGCTAGATTAACTTGCCACAAATTCCAAAATATCTAATGGATTGAAATTCTTATTCTACACTCTCCAATTATTTGGTATCACCTAAACGATATCAAAGATGCATTACGGAACATTGCTGCCACATGAACGTTTAAATTGAGATAGCGCAAACTGGAATTATTTAAAGTGACAGGAGATGATTTTTTAGCATTACGAATTGTTTTCTCTCAAATTGCCACAAATCGGTGTATACCTAGAACGTTTTTGGAAGGTATAAGTACAAAAGAAACCGCCAGACCTGTTTTGAACTTCCCTGCTATTTTAATCGTCGACCATCGAAACACCATGCTTTGAATTTCTGTCGTGCACGACAGAAAAAAGAAGGTTGTTGTATTCGGCTTACTTTGTTAAGGTGCTGATTAATAATTGGTATTGCATTCAAATAGAGTAAAAAACCACGTCTCTTTAAGGCGGGGAAATGGGAAGGGAAAAATGTGGAAGAGATTTTTTGTTCTGATCTGTATAGGAAAAGATGTTTAGGTCCTGGAATTGTTTTGTACTTACCCCACACTCTTCACACGTAGACCCACGGAAAGAAAGATCATCTGGAATCGCATTGACACTCGCCGCAAACGCAATTCCAAAGCCATACATAACAAATGTTACACACCAATTTTTGGGAAAAAGATGTCTGTTAGAAAGAACAACGATATGTCTCAATATAGGAACGTAGTAGAGAGGGAATCCCTCTTGTTGTATTGTGTACCTATTGCCGATTGAAGAATCTGGTTTTAAAGTAGCTCAGAAAATTTTACCTGATGCAATATACTAAGGCCTTCTTAAAATGAACAAGATCTACCTACAACTCCTATCTACAAATTCATACACAGACGTCAGTAACTTGTTTTACCACTTACCCCTGTTCCTTGCCATGCAAGCGTTCATTGGAATCTGGACTTGGCTATGCGCTGCCGTGAAGCACTTTGTTGAATTTACATCTGCCTTTGTGCGTTTTCTCGGTAATTTCATATACACGTTCCACGTTCGGTCCTGTTGGGAGGGAAAACAAGTGCCCAATGAAATAAAAAAAATTAAGCGATTCGTTTCTATAGCCACGAGTAAGGCGACACCAGAAGCACAACATTTCAATACTTTTAATAAATAAAGAGTCATGAGGAAGATATGATATATATGATGTTTTTAAACAAATCTTTATATTATATTGTATCCACAGGAAAGGACAAACTAATTCCACACAGCCAAAAATACGGCTGAACCTTTGTTTGGGCAGCAAAATTAAAACAATCTTGAAATGACTAATTTCAACTACATAAATCAGAGAAAGGAAAATAAAACATGATGTGGGGTGGGGAATGAAAACGCAATCTAAGACACCAGGACATGTCTCTGTTAAGTCATATCTCAAAACTGGCTTCAAAAGACACGTCTTATGAAAATGACTTGTCTTGCATGAAACAAGCCTTGGAGTATTAGTGCCTTCTAGAAGACATGGCATTTGAACAGTCTTGCATTCGACGACATGATTTGTAAGTCCAAGGCCTCGACCAGGGTTGCATTAAGTGAAAGAACAGAAAGCACAATTCCTAGGGAATTACAAGCAGCTCTGAAGTGCAAAAAGATCTTATGGGAAGTTATTTGATGAGATGTTTAACTTCCGTTCATCATTGGCCCCTAGGAAAAACACTGTATGCAACCTTGCCATTGCTTCTCCCGACTTCCCTAACACATTTTTTTTTTAAATTGAAAATTTATTGTATGTGGAAATCTGATTTTGAAGAAAAAACACGCCAATCTACCATGTCAATCACATTACATCCACTTTTTAACAACACAAGCTCATTTACAGACATTTTGGAATCACACCCTAAATAAACTAGATGTAGCAGACGACATCAGTGCCGAGACCGTGTTGGCGTCCAGCCTTCATAAGGGCATTTGTTTCATTTTTGTTGATTGAAGATGTATGGTGCTAATCTTCCAAAAAAAAAAATCAGTGTTGAAGTAGTCAACCAGTCGCCTTTATCGCCGAGAAAGCGAAAGTTTGGTGAAGGAGGGTCCTTTGGTACACAAGTTATGGGGAGTTTGTAGTGGTGTGATTTTGTGATTCCTTTTAAGGCATTATTTCAGATTGCCATGCGGATAGTAATAAAGTTAGCGCAACCAAGACATCCCTATGGAAGCCTAGTGAGTAATGTACACTGGCACACAAAAAGTATCTCGGCAGTTTTTCGATCAGATTGCTGCAACAGCAGACATTTTGAAAGTTTTCAAATATATAATTTATTGTTTAGTGTCTGCTCTTTCATTTAATACCCGGCTTGTAAAAAAAAGCGTGCAGAAAGAAATGGCTGAGATAGAACGCCCAGAAAGACGCAACCCCCAAAACCAAAGATTGCAGTTTTGGATTTTTCATGGGCATTGACAGTGTAATGGGACACGAACACGCGAGACCACAATCAACTATTGCAAGGTAGGCTTCTCGCTCATTCAGTAGGAAAAATCTTTGTGTAAAATCAATCACGCGTATTATTGCGTTGATACCACCAAGTGACCATTGTGAAAAATCCAAAACTGCCAATTTTGGTTCGGGTGGTTTGCGGCTTCGGGCGCTCTATCACAGCCATTTTGCACGCTTTTTTTACAAAGGACGGGTAAATGAAAAGAAGAGCAAGAGCTAGCCAACACAAGTGTATATTCGAAAACTTTCAAAATGGTATGACTTTGGCACAATATTCGAAAAAACATGCCGAGAAGATACTTTTTGTGCCAGTGGGTATACCCTATGGAAATGCGATACAAATATTTTCTCACAAAACCGAAGCCCACCTTCAGAAAACTCCAAATTGTGAAATACCCAATACTTTTTACGAGGATATATGAAGACCTTAAACAAACAATAATTATGTATACGATACAAAAAATCCATATTTCGGTAAAGTTTTAATTTTGAAAGACGTAATGCCGTCCGTCCGTAATTCGAATATAACACAAATATTTACCGCCACAAAGCTCTTCCATCCAAAATCTTATCAAATGAAAAATTATCGCATTCGCAGAATGGCCCAGTTATTACCTCATTCGTGTCCTAAACGAACAAAAGAAAATAGAAATGGGATATTAGTACACGTCATAAATATTCACGAACCAGCCGCGGAGTTCTGATTGTTATCGGTTAAGCCGCTATGCCATCCATCTTACTTCTGTGTCTTTTTATCGTCCGTGAAAGTAAAGCTTGAGTATAATGAAATAGCTTAAAACGTATATGAAATAGCTTGAAGTGAACGTCAGTCCTTTTGAGTGCACATTTCACTATTTTAATCGTTCTAATAAATATTCACTCAAAAGAATTGCGTTCAACTTAAACGATTGAATGTCCCCTCTTCAAGAGTTAAAAATGAGGACAACACATTTTAGCGTGGTGTTCACTCTCACTCCTTTTTGGAGTGAAAGTTCAGTGATTTCCTCCTCTTTTGGATGGCTTAACCAACACAGCAACTTACATTTGTGAGTGGTTTACACTCTTTTCGAGTGATTAAGATTCACTCGTTTTTTTTTCACCCAATCTTTTTACATTTAGAGAGTACTGCTACTTTTTTACTTCTATTACTACGACTACTACTAGTATGAACCCCTACTATACTACTGTCCAAAAGACGCGATTTCTACAAGAGTTTTTAAAATTTTACACTTTTAATTGACATTTTAATTTTTGGTCAAAATAATAAAAATGTAAATTTGGCCACGAAGCGGCGAAATTGTATATGCAATAAACACTAAGGGGTTCCAGGGGCTGTCTCACACCATTTTTGCTTTTGATAACGTAACACGTTAAAGACACAATTTTGCCTAATATAATCAAATAAAAATACTATCATAATAAAAAATATAAGCACCTTTTCCTAATTTCAAATTTCTTTTGTTGTAGGGGATATACATAACATGATTGCTCAGTTATGCGATAAACCTCCTGTAACATATTAATTCATGATACGGATTTCCTACTGTCTTGAGAAACATTGATCACGTTCCACATACCCACTCCTCCAACCGAACAAATCGTCTTGAAGCTGGCCTTATCGAAAAAAAGAATCAATAGGGTCAAATTCTGATCAACTCCCAGCACCGACATTTTGAATCGTTGCATCCCCTCATTAGTTTCTTACCTCTGTAGCACATCAATCTTGCCATAATTTGTCAGAGGCAGAACTGACGGAAATTAAAATTATCACACAATGCATTGTAAAACGACCCTCGTGAATAACAAAACACCAACGCCTATACGCATGCGTATCACGGTTCCGTTTCTAAGTCGCTGATGGACGACCCGTTGCATTAATGTGATTTATCAGGTCATTTCCTACTAATATCTACATTCTAACGTGGCATTAAGGTCTTGGCCCCCCCTGCCATATAGTTTCCCCCAAATGGCTTTTTCTAGAAGTTATACTTCTCTTAAAGAGCATGATTTTCTCTTTAAAATTATGAATGCGTTTTATAATTATCCCATAGTCCCGTTTTGCCTGGGTGTCCCCGTTTGCATGAATGGTGCCCTAATTACTCTTACCCAGCCGATGGACTAGAACCATCAACATAAAACCCAAAAATGAGGGTAGACTTTTGCTACCCCGGCACTTTTTTTCGCTATAGGCGTTTTCAAAATGGCCGCCAAAATGCCTTTAACAAACACCAATCTTATGACGGACGTTTTCATAGCCACTTTATGCGTGTGAAAATGGTCATTTTTTGTAGTGTTTTCCTATATTTGTTTTATGTCAATGTATAGAGCGGTCACATTCACCCTTTAAAGGTATTCCTAATGAGGATAGCTTTAAATAAAATGTCCGCCCAATCGACTTAACACCTTGTTTAAAGCATAAGGGGTGAATGGCCTAGTTTTCACTGTCCTTTGATTCTTTACCCTGAGCGGAAACAACGTTAAGTCAAGCTAACCAATTAAATTGATTAACAACAATCAATCGAGATTTACCCCTTCCTGTCGACATTTATTATATCTGGGTTTCCCTATTTGTTGAGGTAGAAGTGTATAGAAGGTCAGCTCAATACCGACCAATAAACAAGTATCTCTGATAGAGGTTGCGTTTTTTAGATGACCCACAAATTAACAGAGTTTTTAAACAAATCTGACTAGACTTAATTAAAAAAAAACCTAATTCAAAAATCAGCTGCAGTACACATCAGTCCCAGGTAGCAGCAACAACGTCTAACAGGCCAGTGGTGTATTTATGCTTCATAAACACCAAAATAATGGTTACCATAATGATCCTTACATTTTTTGTATCAAAGATCAAACTTGTCATATGTTAGGCATTCAAGCATTATCACCTATATCTGCTACAAAATCATGTGCCTTCAAATGTAAATCGATTGGAATGCACTATGTAATTGTACTCTGGCATTGCTGCAATACATGCATTATGAGGTAATATATGAACATCAGCCTCTTTCTATTCGAAGTTAAGCTCGGGAAACTCATTACTAGGAACCACCAAAGGAAGAGAAGCTGTTGATTTGGCAGATTACTCATGAGAAGTTTGGAATTTCTCCTTGTTACTATTTTATGCCCAGAACCTTTCGATCTCGACTGTTTATTGGTGGGTTCCCGAACTCTCTATACAACTTTACCTTCAACAAACAAGGGAAACTCTATCGACAAACTAGAACCATTTCAACCCCTATCTCGACATAATGGGTAAATCCAGATGATTGTTAATTTCAATTTAATTGGTATCCGCTTGACTTAACATTGGGTGTTTATGGCCTCATTTTCTGAATTGAACTTTAAAAATATTTTTTTTCTCAATTTTTAATTTTGAAAAAAGATTTCTCACTGGAAAAGCACTTGTTTACTATAAAAGGGAGAAAGGTGAATATCCCTAGAGTTGTTTATGCTAACTTGCACCTGTTTTAAGATTGCACAATAGGGAAGTGGGGAATTCCCCAAGATTAAACTTAGTAACTGAGTCAGCCTGTTTATTCTCTAAAAGATCAAACATTGCAGACCTGAGGTAATTCCACCCACAAAAGTAGAGAGCGGAAGGAGGGGAGGAGGGAGGAAATCGGATTGGAGGGTGCAAGGGTCATGGTGGATGCAGGAGGAAGAGGAAGGAGAGGGGGAGAACGGGGGAAGCGCTCGTGGGAGGGGAAAAGACGGCACGGGAAGGACGCTCGGCCAGCAATCCACGTACGAACAAGGAGGGAGAAAGAGAGGAGGGTGAGGAACGGCGCGGGCAGGAAGGAGCAGACATCAAGGACCTAGGGCCAGGAGAGAATAATAATTCCATGTGAGCAGTGCTGTACGTATCTACTGTCGGCTTATGAACGAGCCGAAGTGCTGGAATCAAAGTGGATTCCAAATGGTGGACAGATAGAAATCGTGTGATTATCGTGGACTGATATACGGTGGGAATTTATTATCGTCGGGGACGTAATTTCCACCTTGTTTCCGTCTTGAACTGCTGGACAAGATTACCTTCAGACTGAGAAGAGTCCCTTGGAATATAAGACCTGAGGAGTGTTTTTGTATGAATTGGGTTCGCTGTCATTTTGGAGTCCTTCGCTGTGAGGACATATCATCGTTGAACTGCAACGCTTCTTGTGGAGATTGATGGACATTCTTGTTTACAATTAAGTATACTGTACTTGAAAGATTGAGTGTGATTTTATTTAAAGTTTTTTGGACATACCAATTCTGACCAATTCCAAATCATTAAATCGGTTAATTATATTATAAATTTAGATCACTTGTGCACAAGGCTCTTTATTTGTGTTTGATAGGGTAATTCTGACCTCAGACGTCTACGGACGTCATAACATTGTTTCGTCTCAGAGAGTCCTTCCCAATTTTGTCCTGGTAAGAATCAAAGACTATATCAAGCCTGTATGCAGCTGACACAAGATTCCAACAATATCCAGCCCTGTGTCTGACAATACCCAATGTTCTGCAGAATTCTTGTCCTTCAGCTTTCAGACCTTCGGCCATCATATGTCCACTATGTAGTCATGTGGAAATCTTTTTTCCTCCTTTTGCTTGCTCCGATTGCCAATTCTTCGCTGCATCAGAAAGCGTCATAATCATAGTGCATGTCGAGGTCGCAGCTGCTAAGTGACAACCCTACATCAGCTCTTGGATTGCAATATCAACAATAACAGCATTTTACTGAGATAAATCAATCATCAAATCCATTAAACCGCGAACCTAACTAGAAAATCATTAATATCAATAAAAATAACTGTAAGAAAAATAAAAAAATTGCAATTAGTTAATTACTGAATACTCACCAACTGATGGGAAACAAAATCAACAAATAGGGGAACACTGTAAAACTGGGCCATTTCATCATCATTTCACCCCTTTTGGCTATTAAAACATCAGTATAAGGTGTTAAATCGCATTCTTGGCGACCATTTTGGAAAGCGTCCTCCATTAGGAATAATTTAAGTGGTGAATGTGACTGCTCTATCCATTTTGCATTTGTTGCACCACAATATAGAGCACCACACTGAAAAATGTGTCATTTTGGCTATTAAAACATTATGAGTGCTTAAATTTGCATTTGGCAGCCATTTTTGAAAAGCGCCCTCCATTACGAAAACATTTAGGTAGAGAATGTGGACCCTCGTTACATAGGACAATCAACAAATATAAGGAAAACTTAAAACCTGACCATTTTTACCACCCCATTTTATGGCAATAAAACATCATTAAGGGTGTTAAATCCCATTCGGAAGAGCCGGGGTTCGGCGGCGGCCATTGAAAAGCGCCTCCATTAGGAATACATTTTAGTGGTGCGTGAGTGGCTCTATACATTTGACATCACGAATAATGCAAACCCTGAAAACTGGGCCATTTCCCTCATTTTTTGTGCTAGCAGAACATCATCATGAATTTATGAGGTGCTTAAATTGCATTTGGCGGCCATTTTGTTGGAAAAATCGCCCTCCATTAAGAATACATTTAAGTAGTGAATTTTACCGCTTCAGAAATACATTGACATCACAAATATAGGAAAACACTACAAAAATGACATTTTCACCCATCATCATCATTCAACCCCATAAAGTGCTATGAAAACGTCATTATATGTGTTAAATGGCATTTTGGCGGCCATTTTGAAAACGCCCTCTAGCGCAAAAAGTGCCGGGGTACAAAAGTCTACCCTCACTTTTTTGGTATGTCTAATGGTCTTAGTCATGGCTGTGAAGAGTAACTTAGGGGCACATCTCATCACACGGGAACTCACCCAGCCAACGGAATACAATTTCAAATTGGCAATGGGTTCCAAAGTGATTGCTCATTTTAGTTGGGCAATTTTCCGCCAAATGGTCAGTCTACAAAACAATAATTACAAAACGGAAATGTAACGTTCTCAATTCTTTTGTTTTTCGCCCAGTATTTTTAACAATTTTCCCTTCAAAATTGCATAACTTCCGAACGGAACTATGAAAAACCTGCAATTACCGTCGATATTTCCTAAAACATTCATGAACTTAGCGATAGACATTCAAAACATCGCATTGAGGCGTATAAATTAATTAGCATAATATGCAAATTAGGGTGTTTCTAGACTTAAAGTGATTTCTCACAATACGTCTTTTATAACTTTCCCGACGTTTTTCTCGGTTTAACGGAATATGAAGATAGAAAGTCAGAATTTTCGGGATATATGCGCAACATCATTCTACAGGTCGTAACAGCGCCCCTTTTTGCAATTTGTAAATATTTAATGAAAATATTTAATTTTTTAAATTCCGAAATTGTGGTCGAAATGGGCCAAAATTGAAATTTGCGAGGAAAAAATAACTATTTTACACGAAAAAAAAAAATTGGAAAAAAAAAAAGGGCTCTGTTACGACCTGTATTATTACAATTGCAGCTAGAAAGATGTTGAAATGCATGTTTTATATAGAAAAAAATTTGGGGAAATAAGGTATCAAAATCAAGAGTATCGACCATTATTATGCAAATGAGGCGACCTTTGACCTGAACTTTATATTTTTAAACGTCGTCCAAAACATGTTACCCTATTCAAACATAACCAAGGATAATGTATTAACAATGTAAGATTTTGAATTTTCTGGCAGACCCCCCACCTTAAGGGCACCGGTGCTCTGACCTCAGGGAGATGCGCATAAAGATAATTTGCATTGCTGCGCAGTAGGCCTATACAGCGTATCCGGTCTAATTGAAGATGAGATGAACTGCGCCATCGCAGTTTAAAGAGAATGAGGACATTTCATGCGTGAGAAGCGCCGTCAATTTTTTTCGAAACCAGGTGTTTTGCATATTTGAAATGCTACCATGTATTAGATCACACCTGAGTGAAGTGAATACCCGTCTTATGTAATAGATGAGGATTTAGTAATTTCTCGTCGTGCACGACAGAAATTCAAAGCATGGTATCCTCAGGCGGAGGATAGCAGGCAAGTTAAAAACCAAGGTTTGCGGTTGTCTTTCGTGCTTGTTGTCCAATAAACTCGGAAAGTCAGCGTTCAGGTGGTCTGAAACCGATCAAGTGCAAGTTGAGAGAAGTTCGTATCACCCCCAAAATTCTCCTGTCACTTTAATTTTGCACAATAATAAAACCATGAAGAGGGTTAAATCCTATGCTTCTCTGATGGATGCATGATAATAATTTCATTGATAGTTTTGGGTGAAAAAGAAGAAAAAAGAAAAAAACCCAGCCTTCACGGAACGACATGTACGTTTGCCTTTGCGGGTTGTGATGGGAGACAATTATGGTTTAGGGATAACCATTTTGACCACAGACAGATACACACCCTATTCAAAGCAATACCTATGTGACCTCTTGCAGACAACAAAAAGATTTGCAATATGCAGAGCCGAGGTATTGGTTTTTCATTCTTAAATTTTGTGAAGCAGTTTTTACCAATACCAATTTGGCTATCATTTCAGATAACAAAAGTACACAGATAATAATACTTTCTGTCATACGAAGGGCATTTACAAACTGCCGTGGTGTGAGCTATGAATTAGATGAGAAACGGTCGTCGTCACGCATCATGTAATGACGGGAACGGACCCGCACCAGATTAACTTACAGAAAGTGATGTTCAAACACGTCTAAGTGACTTTTTTTTCCGATTTTTTAGCGGTTCGGACGACTTTTTACATGTAACAACTATGATTACATGAAGTTGACATGACTACCGGAGTTTGCAGGCAAAAACAAAATATGAAGGCATTCGGCGTAAAGATTTCTTCGCAAACATTGTTAATTGGGGTTATTTCAATATTTTCAAACAGGAGTTTTCAATGCAAATGTCTATCATAATTATTGCCCCTTAACAATAACAAAAATCCGGTAAATTGATATATTTTGATTAACTATTTCCCAAAATAACGGAGTCTTACTTGTGCATGAAATTTGAGAAAATTAGGGAGGTTTTGATGATAGCTAGAAATAAATTAATAGCGCCATTTTCGCGCAACATAAATGGACTAATTACAAACTCTGAAGTTTTCGAGAGCTTGGATGTACACGTCATGTAAGCATTATCGTCCTTGGTTGTGGTGTTGGTGGTGTTTCCCTTTATATGTTGACGTTAAGATAGTGTAAACACAAAAACTTACGCCAACAAGATGCGGTATCATCACCAGATCCTATGTCTCCACTTGCAATGACCAAACTAGCCATATCTTCCTGATGTTGAACTCGCACTGTCCACACACACACGCCCGTACATCGTTACAAAATCAATATTGCGTATTGGATGTGGAAAAGGGGAGAGTTTGAGTGATTAAATGCAAGCGTCAAGGGGAGTCTTGAAAACCTAACCCTCCTCAAGCCTTCACTCGTATTCACTTTTTTGAACATCCGACACAAAGATTCACTCTCATTCAACATACCTGTATGTGAATGAGAGGTGAATTCTTTGTGTCAAATGTTCAAGACCAAAGTGAATGAATAAGAGCGAAGCTAGGAGAGTAGGTTCAAGACTCCCATTGACGTGAAGAAGGGGATGCAAGAGCAATGAATGAGTGCATGTTGCATTATACATATAAAATACGTGGCCCGCACTACATGCATTGTATGTATCCGTGTAACATCTGGCGCCATTGGTTAAACTTCAACTGCTCAATTATACACAATAGTCTGTTTCTTCAATTAAAACTGTCACATTGGAAATACAACAATATCACGCCAAAGTACATGCTGAATTCACCACATTACCAGATTTTCAGCATGGTGATCAAAATTATTTTTAGTTATGAATCACTCCAACAGTATAGCTCTAGCAATTGGTGGCAAACACCGTGGGACAGATATTACTAATAATAATAAACTGAGGAATTGCTTCAAATCCGAGTAAATATCCATGTATCAGGTATAGTTTAACACATTTTAGGGTCGTGCTAAGATAATTTCAAAGTAACCATTAACATCCACATGTTGGAACTACAAACAACTCAAGCTCTATTTAGTCGCCTCTTACGACATGCAGGGGATACATCAGGTCTATTTTTTTACCCCGAGCCCGCAGGGGGTTCAGTAATATCCAAATGGATAACAAATTATGTGGGAAAAATATATTCTGCTATCGGGTATAATCTTACCAATTCTTTTTCGCAATCGCAAGAGCATAACACCTCCAAGGTAATGGTGAGTGTTTCTTCAAAACCAACTGGTTTTACAGTAAAACTGAAAAACAAGAAGTCAATATACTGACTACCATATATCTCGTGTCAAAGCTGCATCGGCAACAATAAATTAAAAATAATGTAACAGTAGTTTTGCTGTACATACATGAGAAGTTTATAATGGTTAGGGGTATCACTCTTCTTCTTGTGAATGAGATGTCTAGCTAACATAGATCTAGATATGGTTATTCAAACAAAGAATGCTATGCAGCTTGTATCCATAGGAAAACACAAACAAATAGCAAACAAGCAAACAACAAACAAACAATCAAATATACAAAAGCCAAAACCAACAGTTTGGTAGAAAAAACAAACAGTAATACGCCCAAATTGCTCAGGTAATTTGCTAAGTGGCCCTTCCATGAAAAACGTTCTGCCGCCGGCGCCGCTGCCGCAGCTGGGCGCTTCATTTTCCTAGTACCTAATGCTTTATCATTTAGCCTATTTAATCTTCATTCACAAACTCCTTTTTGATTGGGGTATCTATGGTGTAATAATAATAATTACTCTAAAATGATACTTAAGGGGGAATTTAAATAGTCATTAGGTTATAATGAGCTCTTATTATTTAAATTAATATTCATATCCTTTGTTATTCTAGTGGATTACCCTTAATTTGCATAAATTAATATTCATATCCTTTGTTATCCAAAATGGAATAAACCGCAATACAAAGGAAAACGTTAGGGAGAAACGAAATTTCGCCCGAACGTCTTAATTAGTGCATAACAATAGCCAATTTCCCCCTAAACTACTAGATAGGCCAATAACGCTAATAATAATGATAATAAACATTCACATGGCGCTCTACAAAGGAAACAGCGCCTTTCAAAGTATAAAACATATAGACCAGAAATCATACAAAAACATACAAAAACAAGCAAACATAAAGTTACCAAATTCTAAATATCATGAAATAGGGGTGTCTTCAACAGCTGTTTAAATACGTTTAATGATTGTCCTCTCCGCAATTATCCCTCCGACTCTCAACTTGCTGCCATGTCCAACTTTTATCAATTTGGCAAAGTGGGGTTACAGATTAACAGGCTAATAATAAGCCTTACCTGTAACTCCTTCACTCTCTGAATTATTATTCATCTGTTATTATTTTATAATATGTATATGTGAGTGAGAAAATAATAAATAACTGAACTGGTGGACGGTGCTTTTCTGATAGTAACTGGAAGCTTAGTCCAGACTCGAAGCTTTATCTAGCAAATGACCTGTCACCGAATCTTTAAACAAACAAATTCGAATTATTTTAACAACCTTCCTTCAAACCCTAAGCGATTCTTTACCTTTCTGTGTCTCCATTAGTACACCTAGTGGCTGTGATTTCGAGATCGAAGCTAACAAGATCCCCCAAAGACAGACCAGTGCATTCCTTAACACCAAGCTGAGTGTCGCCCTCGCTGCAATGAGCTGTGTAGAAGACAGAGATACCTTCTGGCGCATTGTCTATTAACTCTATCCTAGATGTGATCGCCTGTGTCGTAAAAAAAGATGGTGATGGAATTATGTTTAGTCTTTTTATAGTAATGTATTGCGATGAAATGCAAACGATTAGTCCGAAACGTGATAAACAATGAAGTGCTTTGGAGCAATTTACTCCCGATTCACAAAAATACAGCATTAGGTTTTTTGAATAAGAACATAGATTAGAGGTTGATATTATACTGGATCATATTCCTATATTGAGTCCTATTTTAGGGCGTAAATAGAAATTTGCAATAGTCAGCAGCAAGATATTTGATACAGAATCGCATTTAAAAACCTACAAATGTGACCATTTAAGGGTGCATTTTTCACTTTCTTGCTCGCTGGTCGATAAAATTGCTCACTTTCGAAGCGTTTCCCCAAACTGGGTTTCACTCATTTTTTTAAGTTGTCTTCACAGATAGGATTCGTTATAGATTAGGATCCAATACCCCGGAATTGTTTTCTTTCTTTTTGTTCCCCAAAATTTAGTACCATATTTTATCTGGAAGGAGTTAAACGTATTGTCTGGTATTCTCAAAAGGAGTACAACTTTAGACCTAGATTAAAGCAGGGTTAGTCATTCATGATTGTACCTTTTTCTTATAACATATGCTGGCAGTGTGATGTAATAGGCGAGGAATTTCTTGTATGGGTCGTTGCGACCCATACATCATAGTGATAAACTTTCTCACGTATTACATCACACTTTCAGAGTACATTGAAAGAAATAAGGTCAATTCATGAAAGTCTAACCCTGATTTAAACGCCCTTTGAGAATACCAACCACTGTTTTAAACAATCTAATTCTTACCTGATACTGGGATTTTATTATGTTGACGACATTGTTAGAATCACTTGCCAGTACACCAACTGTTGAGCCTTTGATGTGCTTGGATAATGCCTATTATAATGAAAATGAATGGTTCAATAGGATGAATTTAGTCTTCTGCCACCACTTCAAATTCGGCACCCTTAACATGCGGTTTATTCCGTTAACGTTGCAGAATTCGTGGGTGGTGGCAGAATACTAAATTCTTTCCGGTTCATTAGCCATGTTAAAAACAAATGCATCAAAATTAACAGTAGTAACTAATACAAATACAAGTTCAAGGTTAAGCTTATTGTATCATTGTTAAACCTCTAAGACTTGTAAGTACAAGTACATAACATATTTAAATAGCACAACAAGGAGAAAATCAAGATGAAATAGGCAGACAAAAGAAGTAGACTTAGTAAAGTAAACGTTAGTGGAAAGATTCCACAAGAAAATATTTTTAGGTAAACCACAGACCTAAAAAAAAAAATTAAAACCTCCATTACATTGTTAAGAAAGTAATGTTATACCTTTCTAACCAACTCTGTATCATTTGCTTTATTCCTTTAACATAATAAAGCACACGACACAGTGTAGGTGTATGGAGTAAAATGTAATTATGCCGAAAATAGTTTAAGTCTTTTTCCTTTCATTACTGAAATATCTACAAGTAATGGCATCCATCACCGGTACATATATGCAAGTTTGAATCGCAATGAATATTGGTATAACTACTAACTTTCGCTACTGGGTTTACATTTCTACATCTGAATTTAATGACAGGGGGTAGGACATGCCAAAATAACAGCAACAGCGGATTCAAAACGGCATCAATATCCGGCGTAACCCGAGTGCTAGTCTTTTTCAAAGGCTTAACGGTAGGAGGGCGCTCTTACGCACATCGAACAGTTACACATACTTGACTAAAGGCTAGGCCTGGTCAAGAATAAGTAAAATCTAAATGACCGTTTTTGGAAATTGCACTATTTTGCAGCGGGGTTAATCCACTAACCCCGACGGATTTGAAGTCAATAATTTATTCCAAAAGTATCATGATATTACTAAGATGTATTGAACTATAGGTTTAAGAGGAAATTTGATATTACTGAGACAGAGATTGTCATAGTAAATGCACGTAGCAGTTCCACAAATTACCGTTTAGAAATCCTCAATGCCCAAATCGAGCAGGTCGTGTCCTATCCCTCTTTTTAATGAGAACTATTTTCCTTTTAACTGTGAGCATTTACTCTTTTGGAACTAGAGATTATTATACAGGCCAAAATTATGGAAAATTTGAAGTTACATTTAGTCCATAAAAAAGAAAGGTATCTTTCTCTCTCTGTGTGTCGACGTCACTGCGATTCCACTGATAGTATGTTTAAAGGGACTTGTTCCGTTGCATCGTGTTCTCTAATTGATATGAGAGCCTGGTACTTGCATAAACTCACCACCAAGTTCGTGAGAAACAGACTTGCAGTTTTTATGGCAATAGCGATAATGTACATCGCAACGCCTTATTCACTAAGCTGCGCTAATGTTGACGGTTAACCGTTATAACCAGGGGCGGATCCAGGATTTGAAAAACGTCAAAATTACCGGTGGGCTGAAAGGCTAAACTTGTCCAAAATGGGCTGATTTTGCAAGGTTTTGCAGAATTACCGGGAGGCGCGCGCCACCTCCGCCCCTCCCTAGATCCGCGCCTGATAACGGCAGTTTTTTTGCGTCTATCTGGGTTAAGAAATGGATTTGAAGGCTTCAATTTCATGACAACGAGAAAATATGGTCTTTCATCCGATAGCAAAATTGATACTACTTCCGGTTAAGTCAGGGGTCCCAAAACAATCGGAGCAAAATCTTTAATATATTTTTGCCATCTTGTTGCTTACTGCTCGTATGTCAGTTTAATATAGGCCCAATATATATCAAGGAAAACCAACAACTTACTGAATAGACCTGCTCAACCTTATTAACCACTGCGAAGATTGGATAGATATTACCATCACCAATCTTCTCATTCAAGTGCCCAATCGAAGGAAAATCCTGCATAGGAAAAACCAAAGTATTTAGCGGGAACAAGTTGATAAGCAATGTCAATTTGTCAGTAATTTATCTTTCTTGAATAGATCAATCATATCATGTGTAAAAGAAGTAAAACATGACATGATTTTTTTAAATCTTTTAAAACAAAGAAAAAGTTGAATTTCCTCTGATCTTTATAGAAAAAAAAATATCCCCCTTGAATTGTTTCAATTGTATTACTATCCATAAATGAAAACAATAAGTATATAAGCACCAAAACATCAATTGTATTTCAGCAGTTTGTCGTCATGGTTTTAAGAATGGCAAATGTCTTAACATCTGCAATAAACAAAATTAACATAAGGCGATTCGAAAATTGGCGTTGATTGTTTTTATACTCTACCAACCTGCTCTGTGCTTTTTGCATACTCATTGGTAACTGGATCTAAATGACATCGACCGTCATTTGGAGAAAAAATCTGTGCGAGCTGAAAGAGAGAAGAAAAATATATTTCCTTTAATAACCACCCCGAACATGTTACATTCGAACATGCTCCGTGCAATGACAACATACATAATCTTCCGAGTGAAAACCTTTCAATATCTACATTACATTAAGGTCCATTTTACTTTAAGTAACTTCACTTTAACAAAACCGAATTCGAAATTTCACGAAATACACCCTTTCTTTCGTATGAACCACTTGATAGCGCTAGTGACTTTTCGTCATTAAAACAGGTGCATTGGTATGACAGCGACCCCAATAACCCTCACAGTTAGGCTCTGTGGGAGGGAGTTAGCTACAACAGGGTGTCGGTAAATTTGTTAAGGGAATGTAAACTAGTGATATGCGGATATGATATCCTATGCTATGCTAAATATAATCGAACCGATTTTAAGTACAAACATTGTATAATACAATTTCTAATTTTTGAGAGGAAAATTCCACTAAGCGAAATAAAGCTGCTGCACCTGATATTATGAGTTGGTTATATCTTTGCTTTTGAAGTCAAACCAAATTTAAATTGACACAGAGCGTGTTTTTAACACCTTGTGCTATTAGGCCAAATAAATAATTAAGGTTGTCTAAAAGAAATGTGAAAAAAAAAAATAAACAAACAATGCAAAATGTTTTTTTTTTAGTTTGGAAAAATGCTAATGCGAGTTTTATTTTTTACTGCATTTTACCCACTTTTTTCGGCCACTTCGCGGGCGAGTTTCCTTTTCCTTTCAGAGTGAAAATTAAAAAAAATGGAAGAGCAAGTGAGTAAAAAACTAAAACTAGCAATGCCCGCCATCTTCTGAGACGAACTTGTTTATTTATTTGGTCTTATATAGACTAGAATACTCTCATACCGCGGCATCTCCAGCTATATGAAATCCGTTGTCGCTTGAATAGACCAGGAAATGACGAGCACCATCTCTCCATCCAATTTCGTCCTACAGAAATGAAAAAAGAGCTCATATATCAAAGAATTTTTCAATTGGCTTTATTTTAAATGATTTTGAGGAAAATTGCACCAATACAAAACCATGATTAGAGTGATTAAGACAACATTAAAAATATTATGCAGTATTGATGACATATTTTTGAATGAACATGTTCACTAGTTTTAAGTAAAGGTAAAACATGCTAAATATTACAAACAGGGTTGGCAATCTTCCCGGGAATACTAGTATTTCCCACCTCGGGAGAAATAGTGGGAATAGTGGGAATACCGGAAAATACTGGAAATACCGGGAAATACTGAGAAATACCGGGAAATACTGGGTGAAATACGGTCGATTACCCGGGAAATACTCTATGGGATGTAAGTACAATTTAAACACCTCATGGGGGTTAACATCAAATAACTATATTTTACAGTTGTAAATGTTGTGGTGATAATCTAGGTATGTTTGAAGGGTTTAATTCAAATTCAACTCCATTCCAATATTGATTATAATAAACCATCAACAAGTATAGTAATAATTAGCTAATCTGATGAGGCTAACCTGGGCGTGAACAAAATAGGGTTTGGTTCTTCTGAAAAAAAGGACCAGGATAAAATTAAGAAATGATGAGTTAGAATTTAGATAACAAGTGCATGCAGTTAGGATGTTCTGCATCCAGCTAGTTCTTAATTGTTGATCTTAACAACGTACATGTGATTTAGCTACATGTTACACAAAACATGTCTGCTGGCCAAAGTTCATTTTCTTTACCTGAGCCAATTTAGTGAAAATGTTCTCTCTGGGCTATTTAGCCACTTAACAAGTAAAGTCATTTGTGATGTATTAGAATAAATTGCAGAGAGAAATGATGGGATTAAATTGAAATGTGTAAAGGAATCTACAAGATCAAAAGACTTGAGTCCAATTAGCTAAGTTAGTGCTAAAATGAAAACCCTCAAAACCCCCTCCCTCGGGTCATTTAATTGCATGAAAGTGCTTATCTGTGTTTGTTAGGTTGATGTTTTCATGATATTTAAATAAAAATTAAGTTTTTAAAAAAAATGCATTATGAGTATTTCTCCGGTATTTCCCAGATTTTCCCGTTTAGTCAAAATATGATGGTGGTATTTCCGGTAAAATCCGGTATTACCGACCGGTATTTCCCAGGGCGGGAAACACCGGCCAACCCTGTATTACAAAACAATTAAGTCGCTGCCAGAATTGTTCCACCAAGGAAAGGTCGGCCACGCGCGCGCGCACTACTGCATAAAAGGGGCGGAGACTACGGGTAGACTATACTGCGAATTAACCAAATGGGGCAGGCCAACCTACTCAAACGAGCCAATCGGCAGTCACTTCCGTGTTGACGCACGTCACGCTCGGGCCGGTAAATAATTCTGAACCATTTGCAGAGAGGTTAGGAACCGTCTCAAAATGCTTGGTAAAATTTACATGCCACAGTTACTACAAGTTTTGTTAATTGTAGAGATTGTAGCTTTTCTTGCTGTCAAATCGTCATTTGTCGATTTCTAAGTATGAAAGTACACTACAAACGTCAAAACACCGTTCATTTCAAAACGGTTTAATAAATGTTAATCAAGTATGATTTCAAACTGTTTTTAAAAATGTGTAAATTCATACGGTTTTTGCAGTTCGAGTTCCTAAAAGGGTGCCAGTATGAAACCGTGAATTTAAAAACAGCATTAAAATTATTTAGACAATCAGTAAAATTTAGTGTCACAGGCAATTCAGGCTATTCAGTGCTAAATTAGTCCAAACCAAATCACCAAAACTCTGAATGGATAATAAGTACATGTGGAGAAACTGTATTTTTGTGAAATTTCATATCCAATCTTGCAACCAAGGTTTTTCAAATCAAAATTAGTATGAGGATTCCAAAAAATGGGGTCATTTTTTAAAATGTGTTGTGGATTAATTCTATGGGCAAAGTTTTCACGGGTATTATACAGGGGGAAAATATAAAAGGGGAAAAAAATGTGGTTTTTAAGTATGACATCATCGATTCAGTACATTTCAAGGCATGCAGAAGAGGTTATATTTGCCCTACGCTGAGTTGTTATGTACAGGAGTTACAAGGGTAATAAGGGGTTCAAGGGTCATCACTGGGGAGTAAAATTTCAAGATAATCGGTTGTCTTAAAAATGGTGCCAAATTGTTCGTTAATGGTAGAGAAGCCGAAAATAAACAGATCGCGTTGTCAATGACAGCACATTGACTAATAATTAAGAGGGCAGTTATGGCCGTGGTCCACAGGGTCTATGGGAGACCAACCAGTCAGATACCTCTAAAAGTCTCACTTTGAAAAGTGAAACACAGAATCTATATACATTTTCTTATTAGTATGACCCCAAATGAACGATTTTTTAAAACCAGTTTCAACAAAATCGGACCTGCTCTAAACTAAGACCTTGAACTTTTGAGACTATTGTACTAAAAATCACGTAGGTCCGTAAATATGGTAAAACAGTACACGGTTTTAGAAAACCGTGGGAGCAGCCGAAACAGACTGTATAAATTTTAAAACATTTAAATCCTGTTTTGTACCCCTGTACAAATTTGCCCTTAGAAAAACACCCAAAGACACATTTTTAAAAACTTACACCCATGATTTTCAGATTCTCCATGATGAAATTTGGATTGGAAAAACATTGGTGTCAAAATGGTAGATGAAAAAAACTAAAACCAAACATCCATACATTTTTCCCCATATACATAAACCCATATGTATTGAGAGTGCATATGTTCATCTTAATCTTCCAGAGAATAGTTTATTTGGTGCATGACAAGGCTAGAAGCTCATCCACGGGTTTTGTAAATCACGAGTCACGAAAGTGAATTGCCGCGCCTGAATCTTAACCTTGTCATTGATTAAATTAGTCACCTTGCAGACCGCTATTGCATCATCCGTCCAATCCGCCTTCTTGACCAGTATGTACTTGAGGAATATGTGGCAACTTTGATTTTTTCATGCATTGAAAAAAGGAAAAAACATAAAAAAAAAAAACTAGAAAAACCCCCCAATTTTAAAAAGGGGGAAATTAAAAAAAAACTTCATGTTTGAAATTAAATCATTTACACATACACAATTTAATTACTAAAAAAACGTTTTTTTTACCACGGGTGGTTCGGTTTAGTGTTTTAATGCTTGTTAAACAATTAAGGCGTTAATTTTGGATGATATAAC
The DNA here is from genome assembly GCA_023653785.1 of Ophioderma brevispina. Classification (NCBI taxonomy): domain Eukaryota; kingdom Metazoa; phylum Echinodermata; class Ophiuroidea; order Amphilepidida; family Ophiodermatidae; genus Ophioderma; species Ophioderma brevispina. The sequence goes on along the minus strand of JAMKCH010014014.1, from coordinate 30,265 downwards.
ACATAATTTAGTATAATCGGTTTTAGGATTTAGTGTTAAGCGTGTAAAAACGCTGCCAACCCCTACCACTTCCACATCAATTTAACACCTTAAGAGTGCTAAAGTGAAGCATACTATCAAAATAGCGATCGTGTATTCACAATTTTCTAGGTTCCCTATGCTAGCTTACACATTTGTAGTCAATTGGTTAATCATAACCTCAATCGATTATAAAGGTGGTAGTTTATTAAGTTTCTCTGTTTTTTAACAGCTCTGATGCGAAAGGGTAATGTGAAATTATTATTATTAGCAGTAGGTATGTGTGAAAATAACCAGCGTACAAATATGGGACCGTATTTTGAAAAAAAATCATACAAAAGTCATTAACAAATTGGACATTGCAGAAAGGCGACTCAAAATGTATACCAAAGTATGATGTTTATGGTACACACTAATACCTAATAAACAAAGATCGGTTAATTACGGTTTAAGTTTAAACTTTTTTTTTTTTTAATTTAATTTCGATCTCTAATCATATTTCTATCCTTGTATTCATGTGCCAGATGTAAAACCAATCACATGACACCAATGGTAATGTTTCCGTATGTAATCAATTTAGGGAATAGGATCCAAAGATTATACGGGAACCCGTTTTCCTGAACCTCTCATGTTATATAAACATGCCGATCATATAAGTTTTACTGAAAACAATTATAGGTGCGGTGCATCCGATCGAAACCTCGTCCCCGACGTTTTTAAATCTATTCAAAACTGAGATTTGGTTATTATCGGAATAAATAAAGATCTTATTTTCTTATTACCCCAGAAAATGCAGTGCCTTGCAAATGTTTCTTTTTGATTATTATAATTGGAACCAAAAACGTGCCTAAAAAGGTGGTCGACCACAGTAGGTCAGACACACTGCGTGATTGGTACCACATTTATCTTTCAACTATCAAAACAGCTAGACCATTTAACTCAAAATTTTGTTAATCAAATACGTTATAACATGGAACAAGTTACAATTATTTTAACACTGTACTCGTGACAATTGTAACACGTCCATCCCCATATCCAAAAGTGTAAATGTTAGCAATTTTACATTTTATCACGTCAAAAAACTTGTTTTATTGGTAACTCATTCTGGAAAATCTCCGAGAACCCACGTGGAAAAAGTTACTCACATTAACACCTTTAAAAACGTTTAAAAATTATTTTAGTGTTTTTGTATTTATTCAAAAATTGGGTTTGTAACCATATTTCATGAATATTTAACCAAAGTTAACACAAAAATAGAGGAGTGAGGATTCATAATGTGGAATCTGTAAAAATGTCAAACATTTGATCTATAAAGTAAGAGTAATTTGGCTTATTTTCGGCTTATATTGTTATTCCATTTTATTTATTAGATTATAAAACACATCTCGTAAAATTTATTCTGTAGGCTGTACGCGGGTCGGTCTAACAGGATTTGTAGTTAAAACACACAAAGGAATAGGGGTCATAATAAGCCTTCCTATAAGCCTTCCTATCAAAAACTTTATTTCAATATCATCGTACAGCAACTAAAGGCAGACATTTAAAAAATAAACATGATCTTGAGGACATGATCAATGGCCAAAATAGACATGGCAGCGATTAATGCCCTAAATTAGTCGAGTTTCAGTTACTAAAACAAACACCCTTACAACCTACACAAAACAACAACAAATGCACATGACCTTGCTTCGAAAACGAAATCATTTATAATGGAATTAAACTTGTACTTTAATCGGCTTCGAGGGTTCATATTAGTACCATTGCTTTTTATTGTTGTCAAGAGAAAAGAGAATTCCAAAAGGTTGGTCCACAAATTTAGTAGCACGATACAGAACAATTTTTTCTTCGTTTTAGTAATTGGATATCCTGGGCATTTCCTTGTTGGAGAATTGTTGTGTCTGAACATAATAAAAACGCCCCTTGCAAATGTATAATAATATTCTTATCATTGGCATTTGGCTCCCTTTGGCCTTATTTATGGAATTACTCATAAAATTTTAAAATCATAATTTATAATATGTTGATATAATATTTTTAAAACCGCGTTACTACCACACTTACTTTGGAAAACTAAAACAAAGGAAACAAACAAAAATAAAAATAGAAACTATGTGCATGCAAGTTCAGATAACTTACCGAAAACTGGCTCAAATCTGTGCTTAATGGAAGATTATTTCGGAAACCAAATCCTCTGTCACACAATTGACAATTTATATTTAACCTGCAGAATGTACAAGAAACAAAGATGCTTAAACACTCACCTATATATAGCAAACTTTGTACACATTTTGAAGACGCGCTTAATATGTGACCATGGTGATATGTTGAATGTGCAACAGAAAATTCCACGGACTTTATTCTATAAGCAATCACCAAATGCGGATGCTCGTCCACCTTACTTGAGCAGACTTCTTGATTTGAATCTAGTCAGGCTTGAAGATGCTTTCAAAATCCAAAGACTTGTTCTGGGTTTTAAGATTTTACTTGATTTGACCCCTACTTCTTTTAAAGGCCGACTCAGAGATTTCGAAATTAATTTTTTGTGTGTAGTAATTAAAAATAGTAATCTAGAACTAAACATAGTCACCTAAAATGCTTAATTCCAAAGTTAGAGATGAATCGGATTTTTCGTTTTCATGCAGTAAACATTTATGCACACTATAACCGTGCCATAGGATAGCGTGTATAACAAAAATTCCGGATCCGGAATTTATAAACAAAGTTGTGATTTTTCTATATGAAGGCTTCCTTTTGAGCTTAGTTATTTCACCAGTGATTAGTATATGGACAAACATTGTTAATGTGAAAAAAACACGATCAGTTTGAAAATGAGTGCGCACTCATCGGGAATCTCTGATCTGATTTGCGTGCTGTCAATAATCCTTATAACTTTAAAGCAGGTGTAATCACACTTTTTAAGTTTATAATTAATATTGTTAAACAAGTAGGTGTTTTGTTCCATTTTGGAAAAAACCACTTTGATATAGACAGGGTAATTGTTTGCTTTTCAATCAGTTAACATCGACTGATTTTTTTTAATTGTGCATTTACAAGTACATTTGCCTTGCCCATTTTTTGGTTTCCAAGATAATCTTGACCCTGGTACATGATGTATCTTTTTGTTTCTCTGTGGATATGAGAGCACCTTTTTGTGATCGGGTTTTTACAAACCATTATCTTATTCAGAATTTTTTTGTGTATGTATTATATATATTTATCAATTTCTGGTTCTGATTTTGCAAGTAATTCAAATAAATATTATATATTGTTATTATTATTAGTATTCTTAATGCAGTTGATTCGGGATGTCTTGCTTTTCTTCACAATTATAGCCAGCATGGTCGCGTTCACAATCAAAATTGGCTGTTACACAAATCACAGGTTATCAGTTAAGACAAAGTTGTGTCTTTTTGTGGTCTTTAAAAACGATTTTATGATTTTCATGTTTCTTTCTATAAACAAATAATATTTTGTTTCTATATTAACTGATAATTTGATTTTTTTAACGCAACATACACATTAATTCATTTGAACTTGACAGAAACCACTATTTTACAGGAAATTGCCATTGATTAATAATTTTGTAATTAATGGATTGTCTACTAAGTTTCCGTGAAAAATAACTTCCAGGGTTATTCTTGAAATAGAACTACAAGTTATGAGCCGCTGTAAATTTAAAGCTATTTCTAAGAGTGTCGATTTTGTGTGCATCGACAAACTAGAAATGTACGAATTAATTAAGCTAGCTTTTTCCCTAGGTCGTTACATCTTAGACCAAGGACAAGTCTTCAAAGTTCTTTTTCCAAAAGCGGCTTAAAATCTACGAAAATCACCACTTTTTGAAAATATAACTAAATTGCACCTTCATCATCATAATTTGTTGTCAAAAGAAAGAGCCAACATTAGAAACTGAAAAACCAAGTAGTTTTATATATTCAACTTTAAAAATTTTGAAAAGAGACTAACACCAATCACAAACTCAGATTTCTGGAGTAGGTACCCATATGTTATTTCCGTTTAAAGAAAGCATATATTTTAGCCATGAATGTTTACATAGGTCAGAGTGTATAACCTTTAAATCTCAAGGAATGATAGCGTCATTATCCGCACAGAACGCCTTTATTTGTTGAGCACCCCCAATGTGGAGCAACTTTACAATATTGCGCTATGACTATACTATTTAATGTGGCATGTTGTTTTAGTAATAGCCTTATGTTGTATCGAACATTCGCAATACAATATGGTAAAGATTTACTCACACTATAACCAAAACTTAGGGGCATTTCGTGATCCAAACCTCGTCCCCCCCGTTTACCTCAAAAAAAGTTTTTTTTGGGAGGGGATTTAATATCATTAGTCTTCGTGATGCACGTGCGCAAATTCGGTCGATATGTGACTCATAATTTTGTATTTTCTGCGTAAACGGAAAGCAAAGTGGCCTAGGGGACCGTGGGAACAAGCAATTTCTCATAAAAACAACAAAATCGCAAGATCAGGAATCAAACTCACACCTTTTGTGAATAAGCTTTTAGGATATCTAGTGAACAATGAATAAAACAAAAGGTGCAGAAATACGACATGCACCTTTAATGTCTACATAGCAATTTTGCCGGGCGTGTACATAGCATGTTTTGGCCTAATGGTTTGAAAGAACAAAAATGTGTTTACGCAGCACCTCCGATCTGGGGATTTCAAGCATGGTATTTTGATTTCAGGCCAAATGGGCCAAGGGCAATGTTTTTATGGGCTATGTTATGTATACATGCCTTGTTCTGCCCGCAAAGTGTGTGTTGCTTTGGTGGCATCGGGGGGGGGGGGCACTCCTATCTTGGAAGTGATACGTATGTAAGGCTGTTACCCCCTTTTTCAGCATCGTTGTCACCCAAAGATCCCGTGTTTTTTTGAAAACTTCACACAAAGGCCCCATATTTTTTTTACATTTTACCACTTGCCATCCAAGACCCATATTTTGGTGGAAATTTTGACACCTAAAGACATCTATTTTTTAGTAAATATGGCAAAAATCTCACCCAAAGACCTAATTTTTATGGATTTTTTTTTCACTCGAAAAAACCTATTTTTTCAGTCCTCTGTCACCAAAGCGCGAACCTTACACCCATATCCATCTAGTCCCTCAGCTGACATCGATTTAATCACGTGTCTGGTTGCAAAATTCTGACAGGGCCTATCTTATTCAGAATTTTCTGTAGAATTCAAAAATCGATTTCTTACTCGCCAACTCGCTGGGTATGGGGGTGAAAATGCACTTTTTTACCAAAAATATCCATTTTAGATTAATTAAGGGTAGAACTGATAAAAACAGACAGAAGGTAAACATACATTGCTGTGCATCAAAGCCGATGGTTATGGCTTTCTTGTTATAATGTATCAGTTTAAATTGTATTCAATAAAAGGGTGTCACAGTAGTTATTTTCCAAACGTTCAATTTGTGCTGGTACTGAAATAGTGATATTCTGATTTACATCAAAAGTATTCTATTATAATCATAGTAATATTCTTAACTGAATTTAAGTTTTCAAGTGTCCGTGGAGGGATATTGTTGTAAGACTCACACTTCCAAACCCCAGGGGAATGCATTTGGTGACAGAGGACTCAACAAAACAGTGGTTTTGGGGTTAGAGCACCAGTTGCACCAAAATAGAGGTTGTCGGGTGGAACAAATTTTTGCCCATTTTCCAAAAATGGGTTCTTTGGGTGAAATTTTGGCATAATCTTCTAAAAATAGAGGTCTTCGAGTCACAGTGGTAAAAAAATGTAAGCAAACTTATAAACACAAAGAAAAAATAAGAGCGAGCGAAGAGAGAGAGAGAGCGAGAGAAAAAATATATACGTACAATTCTTGGTTACTGACACGAACGGTAGGTGAGTTTGTCGACAAGGAACCAAAGCCCATCGTAACATCACTAGAAAGCCTTTGAAGTTCCCTGGCTGAATCCAATAATAATAATAATAAGAACATCAATAAGAATAATAATAATACTATAGAATAAACTTAACGATTTATACGCTAATTTTTAACGCTACAATTGTAATAACTGCATATTATAAAACACGTCTTTCGTTTCAAAACAGGTCTATCATGGACACAAGAATAGACGCAATCAGTGTTCTTGGCCGAAGACACAAACTTAGACATGTCCTGTGAAGTTGGTTTGAGATGCACTCCAATCAGACAAGTCGTACTCTATGCAAGACACCTCATACAAGACATGTCTAAAATGTAAGACATGGCTACTGGAGCTGCTTTTAAAGGGTCATTCCATTATTCCACACCTCGTCGTACCCCCCCTTGCTATACTAACTTCAACTTTTTTTATAGCTTGAAACCGTTGGCCTAGTATGTTTGCCTTATCTTGCATTCCAATTTGATTACTTTTGAAAAAAAACTTAATTTGGTCCTTTTTCTATCCGTAAACGGACAGAAATTACCCCACTGTGGCCAATGAAGCACCGGACACAAACGATGATGTTATCATAATACAAATACACCGTCATAATCAACTGTAATTTTTGAAATGACCTTTTTCTTGAGGATATCTTGTGAACCTAAAACAAAAAATGAAGGTGCAAGGATCACGAAATTTCCCCTTGAAGCCATATCAGTCATTTTTTCACAAATAGTCAGGTAGCCATGGTCCCAACTTATGGACAGACCGGAAAATGAGTATGGACACAATTTTTTTGCTGAAAATGATAGATAAGGGTGTGTGGAATAAGAATCTGCCGGGTGCCACCTGGGCCATCCTTGAGCATTTTTTGAGAAATCCAAGATGGCGTCGCCATAAATGATAATTATCTATTCAACCCTATCTTATCAAACTATGGAGTTACTAGATATACTATAGGACCCAATGAACAAATGCAATTGCACTTGTACATTGAGTCAATAACTCCACATTCAAAATGGAAGCCAAATCTAATAATTTTAAAATATGCCATATAACAGCAAATACCTGCGATAAAAAAAACCCTAATACTTAGCTTATGTTGTTAGAGAACACAATAAATTATTTTTCTGATAACTTTTAAATTTGTAACGTGTGACTACAATCAATATGGCAGCCAAAACCGAACGTGAATATTCCTTCAAAACATACTTGACACAAATGTCCGAAATTATTACCTTCAAGTATAATTATTGTGTCAATGAAACAATTAGAAAGGTACCTATGATCATAACCACGTGATACCAGTAATCCGGATAAAATAAACATGGGTCAATAAATAATTGATGGCAATATATGTGAAAAAGTTTAATTCCTATGGGGTATTTTTGCAACTTTGCCCCATATTAGTTTGTATTTCGATTTTGGCGGCATTTAAAACAAATTGAAAAGGTGATGTTTGTACATTGGTTAGGATCAAAGGTACATTTCTAAGGTCATTGACACATTGATTTCGAGTGTCTTTCCACCCTAGGCTGAATACTTATAAATTTGTGCCAAGATTTTTTGAAGATGTTCCCGTTTTGGCTGCCATATTGATTGACATCATGTTACAATTTTAAAAGATCAGAAATACATTTAATGTGGGTCTAGCAAAATTACCTAAGTAACTTCTCGTTCTGGGTATTCAGGTATTTTCTGTTATATGGCATCGTTTAAAATTATTGGATTTGACTTCATTGCAATTTTGAAGTATGATATTAATGTTACAAGTGCCATAACTCTTGTTCATTGGATTCCTATAGTATATCTAGTAACTCCATAGTTTGATAATATAGGGTTGAAAGATAATATCATTTATGGCGAAGCCATCTTGGATTCTTCAAAAATGCTCAGAAATACATTTAATTGTGCTAGCAAACATAATCTAAGTACTTCTCGTCTATTTGTATCTCAGTTATTTTGCTGTTATAGGGCAGATTTTAAAATTATGGATTGGACGCCATTGTGAATTTGAAGTAGTGACTTAATGTTACAAGTGCCATAACACTTGTTCAGTGGATCCTATAGTAGATCTAGTTAACTCAATAGTTGATAATCAGGTTGAATAGATAAAGTATCTTTGGCGGACGCATCTGGATTCTCAAAATGCTAGAAATACATTTAATTTGGCTAGCAAACATAATCTAAGTAATTCATGTCTATTTTTATTCAGGAGTTGCTGTTTTGGTATTTTAAAATTTTTGGATTGACTTCCATTTTGAATTGGAAGTATGACTTAATGTTACAAGTGCATACACTTGTTCAGTTGGATCCTATAGTATATCTCGTAACTCATAGTTTGATAAATAATAGGGTTGAATAGATAATTATCATTTATGGCGCAGCCATCTTGTTTTTCAAAATGCTCAAGGATGCCAAGGTGGCACCCGGCAGATTTATTATTTACACACCCTAAATCTATCATTTTCAGCAAAAAAAATGGTTGTCCATACTCAACTTACGGTCACATTGAAGGTTCTACCTGACTAAAATTCAAAATGCATTTTGTTCTCTAATTTGCCATAGAGTTAGGTCATATCAACCAACTTATATTACTGTTCTTTGGGAAAAAACAGACATAAAGAATGGAGGTGCCATTTACATCTGGTTTTTTTGCCAATAAAAGTCGGATCCCGACAATACATAAAATCGTCATTTCTTGAAAAATACGGCGCGTTAGGCTTAGCCACTTACAGGGGTTTTTACTACAACCATTATAAACAACAGTGACCAAAAAAGTAGACTGATTAAGATCCGTTTTGATTTTGTGTCACCTCATAGTACCCACATATGCATTGCTGGAAGACGTTTTCCTATAATGAGATGTTATTTGCAAGGCAATTGTCTCCCCAACAACTAGTCAAATTTGAACAGTTATTGAGCGAGATATAATGGAATGTTCATTTTTTTTTTTTAAAAAAAAAAAAACTTGAAAATAAATTCAAAATTTGAAAAAGCCTTGAAGAATTTGAAAAGATTAATTTTATTTATAAGAAAGAAAAAACATTGTAAAAAGGCAAACACATGAATGAAAAACACTATGCGCCATAAAGTGAAAAGGTAAAGGCGAACAAAAATATCTTACCTAATACACCGCCAAGATTTTAAGAATTAAGCAAATAGGTCTGCCATTGAGTAACGGAGATCCATAACGAAATACAAATCTAACGGGATAAATCTTTGGCGGGGGGGAACGGACATGAGGCGTGACGCTAAGCGGTTCTCCTGTAGCCAAAGAAAGTACAGTCAAATTCATAATTTATTTAGCCCAATGCATAGTGCAGGTATCATGAATTACCGAGTCCAATGATTGAAAATCCCATCCGCCCTCTGTCTATTCGTGTTTATAGTCCGCCGGAGCCACAGTCGGGCTCCATAGACGATTAACGGGATAAGCGGGAAACTAGTGTGGCGTGAAGAGTCAACTAAATTGGATGCCCATTCATTCAACGTTGTAAGTGGACTATGAGTTCGGAGGAATATATTACTTCCTACACCGTAACCGATAGCATCGTCTAAAAGTTCACGGTTTATTCATTTATAATGTCATGCGAAAGCTAGGACACCGTAACGTTCTATTAAGAACCCCGTGAAGATTTGGTAGAGTTCTTCATAGAACAAAAAAGGTTCTGTAGCCAAGAACCTATAACTTTAAACTCTGGGACCCTTAAATGTATGTTAATAAAGACCCAGAGTTTTTTGTAGAGGAGGAGCTAGTGCTATTTTGCTTCATTAGTGGTCTGCTATCAGCTTATTTTAAAAACAGATTTAACAAAAAATTTGCATATAAAGCGACGAAAAAAAGAAAAACCCGGTTTAAGGGCGAGAGGACCCTTTTGTAAGTTAGAGTCGGTTTCGGGGGATGCGAATTTTTCTTTTTTCTTTTTGGAGCTCAAAATTGGCCCAAAATAGCCCCAAAATCTGAAAAAATAAGGAGAAAAAATGAAAAAATTTTTACAAACAAATTTCTTAAAAATGAGTAGCCAAAATTGATAAATTTGGGCTAAAAAACAGGATGATTTACAGTTTGATTTTAAGAAAAACTAAAAAAAAAATCTGCAAAACTGAAAAATCCAGGGTCGGTCGGGCCCGTGTTAAAACAGGGTTTTTTTTTTTTTTTATTTTCGTGCATTACGGGATTATTTCACCGAAAACTGGGTAAGTCAGGTGGATATTTCACCAACATTTTGCCAGTTAGGGGTCACTTCAGAACCCCTGGAACGAGTATGGGTACCAAAACACCTTGAGAAACCCCAGTCCCCGTGAGTGCGTTTATTTCCATGGTATCATCAATACGTGTTTTTTTGTTTGGAGATATAGACATAAACACCTCGCAATTGATATGAGTCATCGGATTACGTTCTTCGTAAAAAAAAAACTGAAATACCGTAACGGAATGGAAAATTTATGAAATTTACACTTGGGATGTAACCAAATTCATTATTTAAGACCTATTCCTGTCTGTTTCATATGGACGTGAGTCATCACCCAACAGTCGATTGTAATAATGATAAAAACGATGTAGATATATTTGGGGTATATACAGGCCTCTTTGTTCATATAATTAAAAAAACTTTTAACCGCTACACCGGTAGTGGCTAAGATAGTGCACAACTTACCATACACTGTAAGTAATGAAGTACAAGTAACACACATTTCACTTTTTGCAGTTGCGATCAATAAACGCTGACAATTTAATTTTATTTTATTTTGGGAGCGGTTTGTATTTCAGAATCAGTCTGCACTTTAACCTACTTCTTATAAAGCGAAATTTAAGGAACACTACACGCAATTCAGTGGGGTGTCAGCCCGGGGGTGTCAGGTTTGGTTTGGGTAGGTACGTGGCCCCACTCTAAATAAAGGTGTTAATGATATGGATAACACGTTTATACATGTTGCATTGCTAAATTATTAATGTTAATTATCAATACCTACAACACACTGCAGTGTTAAAATCAATCCGAGTGTTAATAATTTCGCAATGCAACATGTTAATATTGCGATGTAAACATGTCGAGTGTTAATCGAGTGTTAATTACTTCATATTCTTCTTTTAACTCAAGCACTCACATGCTTTCATCTATTTTGACCAAACTTGATCCCCTATATATTGACTAAGACCTATAAATTCATATGGTTTTGACCCCTATATGAAATTTAACCTATTCATAGAGGTCAAGTGATGTTCTGTTTAAACATGATAAAGTGTTACATAAGTGTAAACCATATTATTTTTTTTATTTTTTTTACCTTTTTTGACCTTTGTGACCCCGTACCATTTCTGCGGAGGTGAAAAATTCAATGAGGAGCAGGGACTTCTGTTAATTATGTTATTGTGAGGAATGTTAAGGGCCTGAAATACACTATTGTGCGTTTCCATACATGAATGACATTGTATTTAGTGGCAGGTGAGTGAGTTATATGACTGGAGTGTCCTCCAAGATAATCCGATGTGGCACGTGCATTTGAATTCTTTCATTTTCCCTCTCCGACTTAATTGAATAGGTCCAAAACTCCAGGGGGACGAACGTATCAACGCGAATCCACTATAACACTTCCTATTTAGAGTAATGGCTATACAGAAATGCAGATTTGGGGCCACATTGAACACAAATTTGACTTAACAAAATAAGAATTTAAAAAAGTATCTAAAAAAGGTAGGTCACTCTTTCAAATTCTATTTTTTAAATGGTAAATTGCATACCAAATTCTCATACCAGATGAAAATGAGACCTATAGTGATGGTATAAAGAAACACAGTCCTCCATGACAGAGTGCCCTAGCTTGCACGTTAACATATGCTGAAATGAACCGTGGCCTTGTAAACGAGAATATTGTGTAAAGTGCTGAAACGAATGATGCGTGCAGCAGACAATAGAGAATACTTTAGACAGATGGTTGGTGGGACACTCCTTCATATGACTCCGACGCATCCCCGGGAAAATTATTAAACTGATTCACTCATAGGCTTCTGACCGATGGACTGTCTTTAAGGGAATAAATCGCAATTGTCAATATAAATGCCTATTCTTTTCTAAGGGACAAGCTGCCATTATTTGCATAAATTACCTTGTGTGCCTATAGCATGTCTAGGAAAATGATCTCCCTTAGGCTTGCAAAAATTCCCGTAAGGCATATAAAGTCTCCAAAGTTTTGACGAAATCTCAACAAGGTGCACGCACGCACGCACGCACGCACATACATACATATACACACATACATACATAAATACACACATATAAGCAAACGTGCATGCATCGGAATAATTGCACCATACACATACACACACACACGAACAAACACACAAACGCATAACACGGATACGTACACGTACTACATACGTACAAGGGTGTTTTCGAAGTAAAGGTACCTATAAGGTTGCAAAAATTAATTGCCAAACTTTGAAGAATGTGGAATACTGATTTATATATCTTTTAACATAATTTACGGGTATAAGTAAAGAGAGATAAAAAGTAAAAGACTTGTGTTAGTGACTACCTTTTTATTTTATACCAAATTATATGCTCTAAATGTTCCTTTTTGGGATAAAGTTGTAACATTTCAAGTATTGATTCTAAAAATAGTGGTATGAATGACATTAACTGATTTTGGAAAGTTCTGTTTGTAAACTGAAAGAAGACTACATGGGCTCACCCAAAATAGAAAGCATCACCGAGTGTTCCCATTTGCGTAAGAAATTATAGCTCAGTTTAATTTGACATAACGGTTGTAACATTCGTCAACTTCTTTTGAACTTCAGATGTGAATATTTTGTACACGCCAGCTAATTTCCCCCATTTGATCTGAGTACTGCATGGCACAATTTTATATCTCAGGTGCAATTCTAGCAATGTACACTGCAACAGTGTGTCAAATGTTACAACTGTTAACATCCCCCAGGGCCACTGTAGGATAATTTCAGAACATCAAGATAGGAAAATAATTGTTCTTAATTCATCTCTTTACCAATAAAGATCAACATTGAACCAAAACGAAAATCAAGGCAGTAGTTTACAAAATGCAGGTAATGCTGTGCAATAATCTTGAAATTGTTGACACCATGTTACATTTTAGGTATCGTTTACTGTGAAAACACCCACATGCGTCATTCATTTAAAAATAGATGTACATACCTTGTCTTAAAGTAAGTTTGATTATCTGAGGGCTAACCTGAACTGTCTTATTTAAAGGAGAACTGTCAGCGTCTCCAAGAGGTTCCTCCTGTGCGAAGAAAAAATAACACAGAATCATTAAATCGCCTCGTGTTAAATTAGGGAAATGGATCAGTAATTTTAAAAAATCCGTCCGTAAAATGGAATAAATCTTAAGTAAATGGATTCAAGATAAATCATATTTTAAACAAATGTTGAGGTCAAAATGATAGTCTCTTCTGCAAAATTAAAAGTTTCTAATATTCTTAGACCAATATCACTCACGTTTACAATAGAAACATTGAGATGCAGGGTAGAGATGGTTGTTCTGGAGTGGACAATAGTATTTGTATATTGCACACTATTTTTCGAATTACACTTTTACATCCAAGACACATGTCTCAAAACATTACGCACTGATGCATCATCCCAACTAAACATACAAAAGGTACATACAACTACAAAAATGCTTTATAATGACAATAAAGACTTTTTTAAAGAAAATTTGTTGGACTCAGATGGTTTAATTTTCAGCTTTATTTTTGCTTCAACAACTATGGGTAATCTCATCTTTTCTAGGTGTATTGAGCTCAAATCAAGAATCTTTCAAAGTGGCTTCGTGCTACGGTACATCAAACCAAGCCGCCGTGAGTTACGTTATTATTTAAAGGTACATTTCGTGATTCCAGCACCTTCTGCTTTTCTTATGGTTTAAAAGATAACATTGACAAAAAGCTGATTATTAAACTTACTCACAGGTATCCCGATGTTGCGTTCTGTGTTTTAAGAACTATTTATATTAAACTGTCCCATAGGTCACTTGTTAAATTTTCTGCCCGTTAAACAGAAAAAAAAACCTATTTTCTTGCAGCGACAACGGCTTTAGATTAAAGGGTGCAACAAGAGATTTCGAGGCATCCATTGTGTCATGTGTATTTTTTTCATGTAGATTAGACACTAAATAAGTAAACAAACTGACTTCTTTAAATATAGTGTATTCTATTTAGAATGAGTATTATTTATTAGTAATAAAACATCGTGTATTGATTCTGCCGATGAGTACTTTCAAGAATATTTTTGTGAAATAGCTCATTGATAAGTCTACCTTATTCACCCGCTCTTGCGATAAAATCATGTCCATATTTGGCCAAAATTACAATGTAATGCAAAAAAAAAGTTTGTTTCCAGTATAGGCAACGTGCATTTTGATTTGGAGCCATTTAATCGCATTTCATTTTTTATTGTACGAACTGATATTTTTTTTTCTTTTGACAAAGAATGGCCCAGAGATAAAAAAAAAAATCATTTAACAAAATATAAGTGATCACAATTGATATTTTTGTTCTATAAACTGATAACTTTACAATAAAATATGGTTTGTACTACAGTAAATTTGAGTTGCGTGTGATTTAAGGCCTTTTTGTGAAATTCCTTGTCAAAAATTACCAAAAAAATAATAAATAAAACGTATTTTGCGTTAAGATTTTTGGGCTAACTACATGTACAAGAAACATAATTGATTTTGTTTTTGCCTAATGTGGCAATATGTATTTAGTCACGAGTCGGCGATATTAGGCGACACGCAGCGAGAGTGAACTTGTCTTCGTTATATATTTCCTATATTCCAGAAATCACATGATTTGTAATTCACGTCTGGAGGCTTATACAACCACCTTCTGTATTATAAGTCGACTGCGAATTGCGAAAATGGCAATTCATTTACAAAAAGTTAGTCTCAGTTATTATATTCCTTCTTTAAGTTAGATTAGATCATAAATACATTATATTCGGCAGATTTGTTTATCTTGCAAACATCTTCGGACTATTTCTACTATCCAATTGGTCATTATTATACCGAAGTTCTTTCTGAGAATAAACATTTACAAATACACGTACAAAACTAAGGCAACAACGGAACATACAACACGAACGAAAATCATGCAATAGTCACGTGCTAATATGACTAACGCACGTACGGCTTCTACAACTCAACCTTTTAATTTTGATTTCATATTATTTATTTCCTTGTCAAATACCACGAGAAATCAATCCGATACATTACAATCATTACAACTAAGTATTGAATATTGACATTTTGGTGCGAAAGGCCACGAAAAGCTAGACGTGGTAAAAAAACCCCAATTTCATTAAAATAATTTATAATATACATATTTCGTCACAACTTGCAAATATTTATGGTTAAGTAGACTGAGCTGACATTGAGAGGCAAATTCTTTGAATATGGTTAATTCCTACAACGAACGATTTATTTATATATCATTTTTTTTTCAAATTGAGTAATGTTCAAAAATCTGAGCGCTTCAAGTGTTTTTTTAACCACACATTTCAGTTTAGTGATTCCTCAGGTTTGTAGACAAATAATTATATAACATTATGTTTGACAAAATCAGGTTTTTACTCACTGTAATTAATATTTCATCTCCCTGCAACGGGAGACTTCATCAGATTTCGATTTTTCGGCGAGAATTAGTATTGAGAAGTCAGAAATCAGAAGAAGAGTCAAGCCTCTATAACAGCGAAAAGGGCATCTACTCAGGTACGTTTATAAGCTTTTATAATCCACTCTTGCAGAGACCAGATACTGGGAAGAGACTAATTCACGTCGAAAATCGAAAATAAAAATCGAGTTCCCCAAAAAGTGGATCAGACGGTCATTCTGATCAAGTCTCCCGACGTAGAAAGACGTCACATTAACTACAGGGAGTAAACCATTTTGTCATACATAATTTTACAGAAGCCATTATTACAATACGCAGCTCATCGCACAATGTTCTCACCTCTATGGAGAGAAAAGTCGCTCTGTTGTGCGTTAATTGATCATCATATCTATTAATTATTATAAGCATGCGTGTCTTTTTAACAGGCGCGGATCCAGGGAGGGGGCGGAGGGGCGCGCGCCTCCCGATAATTCTGCAAGATCTTGCAAAATCAGCCCATTTTGGACAAGTTTCAGCCTTCAGCCCCGGTAATTTTGACGTTTTTCAAATCCTGGATCCGCCACTGTTATAGAGGTATTTCGTGATCAAAAACCTCATCCTCCGGATTTATATACCTAAAAAAGTTGAGTTTTTTAATATTATCTGAACCGTTGGCCTAAAAACACCGTGCGTACAAAATAAAGTAGTTGTAAAACACCAACTCAAAAGTGATAGTGAAATCTATGATAATTATCGAGGGTCTCCTTCTCTCCTTAACCATGTTAACTGGCGATGTCCATTTTGAATAGAGGTCCTGTGTGCAAACTGTATTGACAATTTTGAAACAATTTTACTGCCCTTTTCTTTTTTTCTTTTTCCATCCTGTTGTTTTATTATATAGTCATCATTTTCACATACATACACCTCATATACATTCAATATCAACATACACTTTCATTTACAATTAAATTCCAATTACATTTATAAAACAAACAAGCGAAGGTGCCCTTTTCTTAACTAACTCTTAAAATTGTCTACAGATATTGTTTGTGTTACTCCACATAGGGATTTCAAGTTAGTTAATATTATCAGAAAATAGTGTAAAATGTGTTACGAACAACATGCTTTAGTTTTAACTAGTTTTGCAAGAATATTAACATTTAGTTGATATAGCATTCCACAGAGCTTCAGTGTGGTATTTCCAAGAAAGGTTACCATCGATGACTATACTCCCAGAAACCCTATCCTCAGATTACTACTGTCACTGACTGTCTAATATTCAAAATGATCTGCGAGTTTTTGGTATTCGTATGTATAATGAAATGTATGTGTACCCATTAGGCAACGAAAAAATCCTGCTCTATGGACAGATGGACCTTTGAAGTAA
Organism: Ophioderma brevispina; assembly: GCA_023653785.1. Classification (NCBI taxonomy): domain Eukaryota; kingdom Metazoa; phylum Echinodermata; class Ophiuroidea; order Amphilepidida; family Ophiodermatidae; genus Ophioderma; species Ophioderma brevispina. Next base: position 13,323 of record JAMKCH010014014.1, on the reverse strand, counting down.
GGTCAGTCAGTCAGTCAGTCAGTCGTAGGGAAAATTAAAAAAAAATCACCCAACTCTAAAAAATCACTAAAATCTGCCAAAATAAGCAATTCGCTCGCACCAGAAAACGGCCCGGCTGCTGACTTTAATCACGCACAACAAATTAAAACAAAAATAATTACAAAAATCGCTTAATCACGGTCGGTCGGGTATAATATTTTCTCCCTCTAATGAAGGCACATCAATAAAAAGTATCTGATTACAAATAGTAGAAGGGAAAATGTGTACTAAATTGGCTATAGAACAGTGTGTGCTAATTTTGTGGGAAGCTTTTTGTTCATAACATCAAAGAAAACATTTCTTGGGCCTGAATTTTCACTGGTGTAATGAGAAAAAATATGAACTTTCTTTTGGTAATGTTGATTGAGTAAAGTGGGTGGGGGAGGTCGAGGTTATCGGCTCATTCACCTTTAATACATTTTGTAGTCTCATATCACTTTCTCGGCCTATAGAATGACAGTTAGGACAATGTTTATAATACGCCCTGAACAATTTATTCTTATCATTGATACATTTTTTTGTCAGGAAGACATGTAGCGGTTGCATTTCCTGTGTGAGATGTAATTATGAGGTATCCACTGTGAAACCAAAAAGTTCAGGGAAGAAAATCAAGAGATCGATAAGTCCTACTTTAACGTAAGTTTCTTTGGTGTGGGAGGAGGTAAAAATGTCGATTACGTTAGTAAAAAGCTTAAGAAAACATCGGTCGGTCAAGAGATGAAAATGATAAAAAATAGAATTTTTAGTAAATGAAATTTTCACTAATTGATGAATATTCATTAATCTTTCCCTGGAGATGTCAATTGCACGTAGTGTTGAAAAAACCATGTACGCTTGGCCGGATTCGAACCGGCGACCTCCGTATTACCAGCACGGTGCTCTTGCCAACTGTCAAGCCAGGGTTGGTAGAGGAGCGATAGATATTTTCTATACGTGTTAGGTCCAAAAGATGCCTAATTGTTATAAAGATTCTTTTCCGCAATTTCGCATCAAACCACAACAAAATGTTAAATTCGTTTTTTAAATTGATTTTTTTTCATGTGGTATGTATTCTTTTGTTTACATAACAAAATTTAAAACAGTAAACTTGTTCAAAGTTTAAAAGTGGGCCGAATTCCCACACGGTTTACATAGCTGCACCAAGATGTTTGTCATGTACTCTGTTTATACGGGCCACATCCAGTCTAAATTATCCGGTCCCATTTTCGTCACGTACGTCCCCTTCTTTAAGATTTTGGCCCGCAATTATACTCCATAAATAATCTGGAGAAATATTTTAAGTCAAATATGCTTCAGGAGCATATATGAATATGCTCAATATGCTCCTGGGGTGGAGAAGTATTCTAAGTCAAATACTGCTCCAGGAGCATACTTGCCATATGCTCCTGGAGAATGTGCATTCAAATTTAACTTACGAATAATTCTCCAGATTATTTATCCTCCAGGGTCCTATGGACCTGGACCATATGGTCCAGGAGCATAATTTCGGGCCAAAATCTCATAGAAGCCGTACGTCCGCCCTTTTTGTGGGGAACCATGGACATTAGATCTCTCCTTTTTTGCCCTGGAGGAAAGGTTGACATGTAGGCATTTAGTGCTCCGGTGTACAGTACTCATCTACATGTATTATATAAAATTTAATGTTAAAACAAATTTATGTACTGTATTTCTGTTCACGTATAGCCATCGTAATAGTCATTTCTATCGATTTTAGGTTTAGACCTATTTTTGACCATGATTGTCATTATTCATGCTTTCATTTCAACTTAACCATTCTTTACTAGAGTTTTAATAAGTGCAATTGAAACTCTGTAAAATCGTTCTCTTTAGAAGCTTTTCCCGGTTCAATCGCGGCCAACTAAAAGTGATACTTTCCCTTAAACTAGTTTACATTACCTCTATAATTGTAAAAAATCCCTGCGGGTTGGTGATGTTCAGGCAACCAGCGTCTGTAAGATTTGAAAAAGTATTGCACCTCGAAGCTCCGTTGTCACTAAAACCCTAATGGTAAAGGAAATAATAGTCGAAGTTACGTGGTTGATGAATGTAAAGTATATACTTTTACATAAAAACGAAAGACTATAAAGGTAAGCAGAGGATAGGTTAGAAGAACAAGTGAAGTACATGAAAACAATACCTCGGAATTATGCGGTGGTGCGGTATGTCCGCCGAATGCCGCAATCTGTGTTGAAAAGTTCATGTGTCCATTTCCCACTGAAAATTGCAAATTCATCAAATAATGTTCATGCAGTGAACAATTATGTCCAGGGTTTAACATCCGAGTCAATTTGACCCCAAGTGACCCCTAGATGACCTTTGACCCCGAGATTTGAAATTAAAATATTTTTGTGTCGTATGGTAGGACACCCATATAGTTGGTGGTGTTATCCTCCTCTTTTGTGTTTGGCAAGCTGCTACAGGAGCATTGAGTGTTCAATTGATTTATTCACGGAATAAAGCACATGTTTATTTCGTTTAGGTTTCCGAATTCATAAGTGTGTCAGAAAAAAAAGTGTGTCAGATGGGTCAGGTTACGGAAACTCCCCAGATAATCCCTATTGTTCACTTCAAATTCAATTCTAAAATTGCACTTTGATAAAGTCCAGAGGCCATTCCCAACATGAAATCCAGTCTTTTATATTCTTATTATAGCTATCGACATCATTGTTTAAATTAAAAAAAAACAGTAATAAAAGAAAAACGAATCACATGAACATCTGAAACATAAGCGACTCTGTAACACAAGTCACAACAATATCACCATTAACAAAATCAAAATTGACCATGACATTTCGAAGACAAGTCTAAATTGGGAAATTTTTAAACACCTTTAAGTTTAATGACAACCACAGTGTGATGTTTCTCACAGGAGTTTTTCCACGACTGTATACTATTATAGTTAGACCTATTACAGACAGCTTTGCCTTTGAAAATTACACCATCGACGTTTCACTTTCGACATTTAAAGATATGTAGGTCATGTCTACCCCAGTTATTCCTGGAAGTCACTATATCCTCCTTAAGATTATTTATTAGTACCGCTTATGCAATTACTTATTCACACTTAATTATTCAAGTGTGAACGGAAGTGATTTTCTCTGAAAAAAAAAATACACGATTCTTCCTTATTTCGCATTTGTTCAGGCGTTTAGCCGGTTCGTGCGACATGATATTTGTGTTTAAGATGCTTTTTGTTAAAGATGCTTTTGAAGAAAGATCTAAAACATGTTAAGCCTATATGATTCAAAGTACTTTTTTTTACTATACCAGTGTTTGTTTTAACTAGATAAACTTTTATTGTAATATAATGTTAATATTATGTTTTTATTTTTGTAGTATTTGGAAACTTTTGTCTATGCTATATACAACCTTTTTGTAAATGATTATACCATTTGTATTGGTGAATGTCAAATAAACTTATACTGTGTGTGTCTACAGCATTTCTCCCTGGGGGCCAGTAGTCAAGTATATTTTGGTATGTGCTGCTCAGATTTCATGTACGGGGCTAGCTACGGTACATTTGGATCTCCGGAAGTGGATTTGAGTTAGTCAGAAACAAGGGATTTAGGTGTAAATTTCCATCTAATTTTGAGGTCTTTGTAAGGGAGGGGTCATTATTTACGCCGGGGGGGGGGGGAATGGAGGATTTAAGGGGGAACCCGAAAAATTTTGTTGTAAGAGAGTTCTTGGTTCTTGGTGGCAGTATTTCCTTTACAGCAAAGAGAGGGGGGAACGTGAAATTTTTCATCAACGAGAGAGAGGGGAACATGAACTTTTAAATGGGGAAATCAGCATGATCAAGGGGGAAGTGTGAAATTTTTGAACGAATTTTTGCCGAAAAAAAGTTGAATCCTCCATCCCCCGGCATAAATAATGGCCGCTCCCTAAGCTTTTGTAGTGAAATTTGGACAAGAACAGACTCTTGCATGAAAGGCGGGTTCGTAAAACAAAGTACGCGCACTCGGCTCGCACACACAAACTCACACACACACATACCTACTCGCGCGTGGTGCTACAAAATCTTTAAATCGTGAATGAACCATTGATTTGGACGAATGTTCTGAATATAAGACCATTCATGTTAAGTAAACATAGTATATGGGTAAAATTGAATGAAGAACGACCTTAATTAAATTTTCTAATGGTATGCCTACATGATGGTATTTTATGTTACTTTTTCTAATGTAACATTTTATCACGCATGGGTGCAGGGTGTAGGTCTCAACCAATACTGGTTTGGTGGCAATGCAAGAATTACGTGAGAACACGTTTAAAGGTTCCAGGAAATGAGATGATAAACCTAGTCCAAATCTTTACGGGGCATTCCATTCCAATAAACAGAGCCACAAAAAAGAATACACTATCAGTGACATCATTAGTGAAACTATTGATTTTCAGTCAGTCCATGAATAGATTCACACCAGTCACCTGGAATTTTCTATTACTCTCTGAAAAATCAATAGTCACTAATGATGTCATCACCAACCCAAATATTGAATGCTTTCTCGCGCTCGCCCCTCCTTGTAGACTTGACACAAACTACATCAATTCTATTTGCATTTCCTGGGACCTTTAATAATATGGATATTTTAAGATTTAAGCCAAATTGGTTAATATTGACATAATAATAGCAATAGCACCTGTCTTGCATTAATATTAGCATTGTTGTTTAATATTTAATTTGATCCTTTTTTTTTGTATTTGATATGTATTAATTTCTCTCCATATGTTAGTTGTTTCGGGATACTACAGAACGAGTGTTGTACACAACTTAATAAAATAACAATTATAGAAGACGCCCGCTTGGTTATGTGCTGCTAGTTCAAGGTAAAATCAATACAATGAATAAATAATTTATCTGCTGAAAGAAATACAGACTTCAAGGTTTTTCTTGACATTTATTGATGACGATATTTTAGGGACTGGTGGACGAAGTCAGATAGAGGAGCGTATGGGTAAAATTTAATGTTGGGGTAACCAAAAAAATGAGGATTTATAGCCCTAATGTTCATAAAACTTTCTAACTTAAAAAAGTGTTTTTAATCAACTTAGGGGGGTGAACTCGGATTGGTGTGAAAAATTGCCTTTTCGGACACGAGGACTTGGATCACGCATGGGGGGTCTCACATTTTTTTGTCAGATGGGGGTGGGGTCCCAGTCCCCCATAGATAAACCTAGACCGTTTTTCATATCATAGGGGGAGAAACATCAATAATATTATTGTAACATTGATATTTTTATTTAGTGATTAGAATATAAATGAATAAAACAATTTAAAAACTTTCGCCATTCCAGACGTGACCCGAAGGAGTTACCCTATTCACATGCACGTATACGACCGCGCATTCACCATTACCCTCGACTGTAAAACACTAGCTTAATTACGTTAAATATTGGTCATGGATGATATTCACTATCACCCTCTCTGGGATATTGAGAACGACTTTATGACGGCTGTTATAAATTCTGGCGAACATAATATACATGCACATACCTGTTGCGGGCACCAGGCACAGATTGGGTCGCGCATCAGACAGTCACCACAACTTTGAGCTCCCTCACAATAGCTTGCATCTGTAAATGATATAATAATCGCACTTATTGAAATTCAAGATAATATAACATTGATGACAATATATTAAGCAACTACAACCAAATTATTATTATCGTTAATGTTATTGCTGTTATTGTTATTACGGTACTATTTCAATCATCACCAGCAAACCACACCTCCAAGGCTCCAATCATCATCAAACAGAAACATTAAAGAGAACAATACCAAAGAAAATCGCACCAAGTTCCAAACAATACTTTACTATTTTACTGCGAAAAAATTTGAAAAAAAAATAATCAGGTAAGTTTGGCTTTTTGTGAACTACATAGCAAATCTGAATCACCTAAAAACAAATAAAATCTTAAGTTTAATTTAACATAACATAGGCATTTAAGCCTATTAGCGCTTTTACATGAATGAACAAAGCACTTAAAGCTCCAAGAAAACAATAAAATAAAATCTTAAAAGTTTAATTTTTCGCTGACAAATTTTATGACGGTAGACATTTATTTTTTGTACATGCATCCACACCGGATCAGATACTGCAGTAGACAATTGTCTTACCTCATGAAATTTTTTGAATTTTGTCGGGAAAAAGATATTTTTTAAGATTTTATTTTGTTATCTTCTTGGAAGAAAATAAACATTTAAGATTTTATTTAATTGGTTTAGATGTCAAGGTGTTCTGAACTTTGTCAGAAAATTTTTAGTAAGAACTGTTTATTCAAACCTTTTGGGGCTACAGAACTAGATTTGGATGTACTAATTTGTGTATTAGAGTACTATTTGAAATGACAAATGGAGCAATTTTGTAACAATTGGTTTAAAAAAATGCATATTGCTAGTCATCCCAATATATTTTCTGCCATCACAACTACATGTATATGCCATTTAAAAATTATAAAATAATAAAAATGTTGTAATGGGGAAAGAAATGACGGCGAAACAAACACGTAAAATTCATCTATACCTTAGCATAAAGAAAGTCATTCTGGAGTTAACAGTAATTGAAAATTTGGGCGCCACGTGTCTCTTTCCGAATTCATTACAATAAATTTGCTATTGTCCATGCTTTTAAGAAGTGACAGCCTGCCGGACATGCTAGTTCATAACTTTAACTGATTACCTCTGGTATACCATAAACAACACATCTTTAATGTATCTGTTCAGTGTCGTGTCTTCGAAAATCCCTACAACCTTCGAATCTTATTCTAATGGTTGTATTTCATGATAAATTTTTGTTGTGACTGCGACAACAGTAGCGTGAAATTGCATCTACATGTAGCTTAATAAAATGGGGAGTCCCGGTTTAATTCCATAAAGTTTTCTTTAAAGGCATTATCAGTGATTTGCTAAATCAGAAAATTGAAAAAATCATCAAAAATTGGATTATTGCATGTCTGTAACAAGTACAGGTACCCTAACATACCCTGCAAATGATAAGGCCAGAAGCAAGCTAATAAGTACAAAATCGGATATTTTAGTAATTAGTGTCCGAACGGACACTTCCTACAACACGTAATTGAATGGAGAGTCATAATATCTTTGAACACTGCCGTTTTCTTCCTTTTCTGTCGATTCTTTAGTTGTAAAAAGTAACTTATGAGGATTATACAGATTTTATCCTTCACTTTTAAGCTATTTCTTCAAATTTAAAATATTTTGTAGTTTCTTTTTGTCTCATCCAGATGAATCACTGATAGTGTCGTTAACCCCAATAACCCTGAATTTCACGCCGATATTTCACTACAGTATGAAACCTAAACGTGATTTTGCAAGCCTCTAAAATACTATTTAAAATATTATCGACCAAATGGGGCACTTTTCGCTCGTAATATCCAAACCAGACATCTTTTAGCCCTCAGATTTCATAGGGTAAATTACAAAATAGCAGCTTTCTTCAGACACGAATATTTGACCACTTCCGGCAAAAACTTGCGTCCTGAAGACTGAGGCAATTAGCGATCGGGCTATGGACCTCCAAACTGCTTGGAAAGAGTAATGTGACTCGTTTAAAAATATATGATTGATATTTACGGAAATACCCTTGAAGAAGAAGCTAAGTGTGAAAAAAAAAATCATTGTCATCTGGCATCTCCTTTGTGATATTGATTTCAGACGAGGGAAGGAAATTGTAATCGGATATTTCAATGGGTTGTATTGAGACCCATTAGCAAATACCCTGTGACCTTTTGGTCGCATTGTGGATATACGCAAATCACACGTATAGAGAAAACAATATTGAATTTTTATAGCAAAACAGCAAAAAACACAAACAACATACTGCAAAAACAGTATCACATGTGAAGCAAGATGGTGTTTCGATGTTTAAGGCAGAGGGATTCCCAAAAAAGTGAATTTTCTTTAAAAAAAAAAGAAAATTGTGATTTTGGGAAAGGTGCATTCATGTACTTTGAAGTAATTGAACCCAAGTATAAAGTCGAATTGAGAAATTAACCTTTTGTTTACACTGTAAATCGAAGTTTTTTAGGGTTGTACACTTTTAAACGCTTATTTGAAAAATTAAAATGCATTTTAGTTCTTAAACTGTTATGTAGATCTAAAATTCAACACGTATGCATATTCATAATTGAAATGCTGGGTGTGTTTAATTCATCTGTAAAGGTGGGGGACCTGATCATGATCCAATTTCATTATGATGTTTTATCTTTTATGAAGGATATCACCCAAAAGATCCGATTACACAATTTGAGTTAATCGGGCCCAGCCGTTTGCATAGTAGAAACAAAAATGTGTACTAAATTAATAAATATGGTATACCACAATTAAAGACGTTTTTGTTCATAAAATCCAAAAGGAAACATTCCTCGGGCCTAAAAATTCACTGGGTAATGAACAAATATGAACTTTCTTCTGATACCAAATTGTCCATTTTGATGGGGTAAAGTGGGTGGGGCGAGGCTTGTCGTTTGCAACTTGTGTTGCCTTATATTGTTACTTTAGATCTTTTCAACACTTGAAGTGTTCAAAAGTGTGACAAGAAACCTAACCGTTTTTTATTTGCAGTGTAGAGCCTTGACATTGACTTTGTAGGCCTTGTCATATATTAAAGTACGTCCTACTTTTCGAGCAAATGTTGATACGCTGCAGCTGAATAAAGAATGGAGCTCCATGAATAAGGTAATAAAGCCAATAATTACAATACTGATAATAATGAAATCGGACTGCACATTGGGAATAAAAGACGCTTTATACCCGATGGTTACTGCACAGGCCTGTTTATTCAGTCTGACAAAAAATATTAAACTTGAATTGTAGTGCAAACGTCTTTCTTGCAAAGATTTTGCACTATGAACACCGATGCGTATGGAACTTTGTCAACGTCATCCCCAACAAACAGGCATACATTTTTTCAATTTTACTAAGTAAAAAGAAACCAGCAACCTGACTTTCCCATGACAGAAATAAAAAAACATTTATACTAGTCGGTTGAATGCATCCAACTTGCTGTGTGTGGTTCTTTCCCCAGATTTGTAGTGCAATGAACACAATGCCATGGTTGTGTACCCTATAACAAGACAACCAAATTCGTATTTTACCAAAAACTGACATGCAAACATGCCTACTAATAGGGCAAAACCTTTTTTTTATCATTTACAATACAGGAGGTTTTATGGAGCCATCAAACAGATGAAATAACCCGTCCCCATAGTCACAATGCAAGTGAAAAAATAGTTAAAAACCAATACAAAGAACCGCGGTATTATTATCGGTTTATATTCCAAAAACTAACATGTGTAACACAGCCGTAATGTCTGAATTTGCCATGTCTACAATATGTGTAATATGTTCCAATAAATAATTACCACCATTCATAGTTTTTGGTTGTGTGCGGAAATATTTGCGGCCAAACAATGGCCTTGGATAGAAATGATCAATTAAAATTCTATTTTAAAATATGCGATCTATAAAGTATTGATAGTGCAGCTAGTCTATTTTGTTGTCATTTTATTTTTGGGTGCAAACATAGCAAACATGCACATTGTTGTTTTTAAGCCGTTGGCTATAATTGCTATTGTTCGTTGTCAAGTATACATTTGGATGGATCCACGTGCAACTTTCACCGGCCTGTCTCAGCTTTTTAGACCTGCCACGCGCGAGACAGTGATACTTTTAGTTAATATGTTTACGATATTTTTAAGTACCTCTTCTTATTAAATAGGCTATATGCTAAGAAATATCCACCCTCTTACTTTGACATTTTCCGGTCCAGAAAAAAAAAGTTGAAATACAACGATTGCTGACAACACACCACATAACCAGCAGGAGAAGAATAGCTGTTACTAACAGCCCATCACTTTTGGCAGACATCGGTAGACTCTAACGGTGCCAGAGGGTCGTTGAATTACACTGCTCACCAGGTGATAATTCGCGCCGTGTAAATCCACTACTGTAACGTAGAAACACAACCCATCACCGTGAGTCAAATAAGGAAAATTTCCCGACAAATTATAGCTGTACTATAAGTGCCGCCTACAACCACCGCAAACACGCTAGGACTAACAGATGACTATTGGCAATGTAGGAATGGGGGAATACCTTTACGAGCTCTTACAAACGCTTACTGTACTTGGTTACCCTCACACCCACTCATATACACGTATTGAATGACTAACAGTTTTCTGTGTATGTCACGGACAAAGATAGCGCTTTAACTATGCTGAGGTCCATGAACGTGTGGATAATAATACCATCTCCCCATCTAGCATCTGTTACTTATGGCACTGGTTATCTTTGAAGCTCTTTCAGTGACCCAGTGCCCTGTGCGACAAAGAAGATTTTTTTTCTTAAAGAAAATAGAAAAAAAAAATTTTTAAAAGAGGTAAACAACATATTTTCCATACATATAGCAGCTATAGCAGAGGTATACGGTTCGTAGAAAAAACTATGCTTAAAGAGACACGAGTTTGTTTTTTAAAATTTTATTTAGGATACAAATTTCTCTAAATTTGCAGTTGATTGGTTGTAGAACACCTACCGAGAACGTTTATAGGTTTATTGGACAAAGAGAAAAGAAAACCAAAACATAATTTTGAACTTGGTTTGCCGTCTAGTATTAAAATATAAATCATCTTTTTAGTAAATACTGCGTTTTGGGCTTATTCACTTCAGTTGTGTTATATTGGGACGCATTCTAAATATGTAAAAAACATTTTCGAAAAAAAGGGTCGCACTTTTCTGGAAATTTCTTCGTGTGTCTTTAATGTGGGATTTTTTTTGGCATTTAGGTCACTTTTTTGGTCGAATTACATTTTTGCTAATGACTGTAAAAACAAAAGTAAACAAACAAAAACAACAAAAACAATAAAAACAACAAAAAATAAAAACAAAAGCAAAAACCAATAACAAAATAAGAAAAAAAAGACACCAACCAAGAAAAAAACTTAATAAAAGGAAAAGCAAAGAAAAAAAAGCGAAAACAAAAAACAGAGAAAGAAAGCAACCCCCCCCCCAAAAAAAAAAATCCGCGATTTCAAGAATACTTTTATTTTAGGGGGGGGGGTTGTCATCAATGGAGCACCCCAAGCCAGTAGTGGGAGATTTTGTTTTCTTCAAAAGTCTGACACGTCCCCCCTCACATGTCTAACCATGTGGTGCGTTCATTATATCCAAAATTGGGGACTTTTGTGTTTTGACATTGCCACATGTATGGACCTGAATCTGAATGACTGCCGCGGGATATTATCATGAAACGTATTGGTTGTACAGGATATTTGTTTTTCTATGAGATAAAGTAAAGGAGAGCTCCATTACTGTTTTGGAGTTCGAATGTGATGAAATGTCCATCGCTGTACAACTTGCCTTTGCAGTGCAAATTATAGTAAGGGTTTTATTTCCAAATAGTCACCTTGAGTGCTATTCAATGTACACTGTGATTTAGGTTTGTATCACTTTTGAACACCAAAGCGAAGCGTTTTGACGGAAACAAATTAAAAACAAGATACCCATTTTTGTTAAAGCCGCTATCGGCGATTCCTTCAAAATACAAACAAAATCTGTTTCTTGCACTATTTGTATTGGAAATTGTTGTATACAGATCCCTGTAAGTAGTTAAGTTCAACAAGCCATATTGGTCAAGAAATGACCATTTTTTATGTACTGTTTACTAATTAAAGTCGGGATTCGACTTTTATTAGTAAACAAAACAGACGTAATTGACATCTTCAAGGCCGATTTAAAATGGTTTAGTGTCTGTTTTCACAAAGAACAGTAATATGGTGTTTATATAGCCTAACACTAGAAAATTAGAGACAAAATGGGCACTTTTGAAGTTGAAAAAAAAAACACCGATTGTGACAACACCCGGTTTACGTTTGCTTTGTTGCTTTTGTTTTTCATCTTCAGGCCTGGAAAAAATGTTAATTTCCCTGGAAGCAGGACAAATTTCCCACCAATTATTAAGGGTTTCCCACCATTTCTTATGTATTTCTTTATCCAATTTCCCTCCTAATGACCAAATTTCCTTGGAAGGAGATTCCTGATTTCCACATTTTTTGCAGGCCTGTTCATCTTCCTCTTTTTTTTTTGAGTACATGATTCTAGTGGGCAGATCATACATATTTATGCTATCTCACAAACATGTACACAGTGCAGTGGAACACCCGAACACGATTTTGTTGTTATGTTGTTTGTGTCCTGTGTGTGTGGTGTGATTTTGTCCTTGCATGCGATGTGTGGGGTGCGTTATTTATAGGAGGAGGGCAGGTTTTGTGTGCACGCGTGTGTGCTACACGTCAGACTAACTTTAAGGTGGCCAGGTGGGCGACTCCATAAAAATAGATTTTGGTACGAAAAATTGTTCATATTTTCTCATTACCACAGTGGAATTTTAGCCCAGGAAATGTTTTTGCTGTTTATGAACAAAATCGTCTCCAATGTGGTTGACCAATTTTATTAAACACATGCAATTTTACATGGGCAAATTTAATACACATTTTTTACTAATTCTACTATCGAAACGGCTAGATTGATTGAATTTATAAGCTCAAATTTGCAATGTTTCTATACGTGTGGATAAAAACATCATCCAGAAAAATCGGACCATGATCCTGCTCACCCACCGTTAAAACCGCTGAATAGCTTTTGCAAATATTACCCATGAAATGAGATGAAATGCCCGGGGGGGGTGCGGGGGGTGGGGGTGGGGGGCTTGCTAGTCAGTCTGACTTCCATTGATAAAATGGTCCGTGGAGGTCACCATAACCTAAACCAACCATAAACCACACTATCACCTTGTGGTTAACGTGTAAGCCCACATTCCTGCGAATAGTAGTACAACACCGGGAGTTGTAAGTTGACTTGACAACCAACCAACGCTCTATGAAAGCTAGGAAGGCGGGAACGCTCGACTTGTTATCTCGCTTTCCTCTCATCTCATGAATTGCGAAAGAGGACTTATTTTCAGTAAACTGGTATAATAGGCCTGTGTTTTTAGAAATGATATAATATTTTTAATTTTAAAATTTCCGCTTTTTTTAAAAAAACCCCTAAACAACAAAACCAAAAACCAAACAATACAAAAATCAATAAAACTAAGAAAACACAAATCTAAAAAGATATAAAAGTAAAATAAAAAAATAAAATAAATTTATCAGACCGTGAGACCTTTGTTAAATGGATGTTCCTACATTTAGAAAGCATGTACCGCAGCTTCCGAAACCATCATGGCCGTACGCAGTAATTTATTTTGGTGGGGTGGGGGACTTCTA